>CM061141.1:49349686-49366687 GCA_030789695.1 Scilla litardierei
CTAATGAAGATCTTTGTCGAGAATTTGCTAAGCTAATGCATGAAGAATTTGAAATGAGCCACATAGGGGAGCTCACATATTTTCTCGGCTTACAAATCAAGCAAGAGAAAGAAGGAACCTTTATTCATCAAACAAAGTATGCCAAAGACTTGATCAAAAGGTTCGGGATGGAAACCGCATCAGGAAAGAACATACTGATGGCAACATCCACGTCTTTAGACAAAGACGAAGCAGGTAAAAAGGTCAACCAGAAAACATATCGAGGTATGGTCGGATCTTTACTCTATTTAACTGCTAGCTGGCCTGACATTATGTTTAGTGTTTATGCATGTGCTAGATTTCAATGTGATCCTAAAGAATCACATCTGAAAACGGTAAAATACATATTTAGATATCTTAAGACCACTTCTGACTTTGGACTATTTTATCCCAAAAGCGGCACATTTAATTTAACTTCGTTTAGTGACGCAGACTATGCTGGTTGTAAAGCCACAAGAAAAATCACAAGTGGAACATGTCAATTTCTTGGAAATTCCCTTGTTTCGTGGTTTAGCAAAAAGCAAAGTTCAGTCTCACTATCTACAACTGAGGCAGAGTATATAGCTGCTGGACTTGCCTGTGCCCAAATACTTTGGATGAAACAAGTTCTCGTAGATTATGGTGTTAATACATCTACATGTGTAATTTATTGCGATACTAAAAGCACGATTAATCTCACTAAAAACTCCGTTCTTCATCCTAGAACAAAGCATATTGATATCAGACATAGATTTATAGATGATCACTGTACCAAAAAGGATGTTGAACTTAAATTTGTCTCCTCTGAATTGCAAGTTGCAGATATTCTAACAAAACCCCTATAAAAGGATACATTCTCTAGATTTCGTAGAGAATTGGGTATTGTTAGTGATAAAGAATTGAATATTGATCAATTATAATATGTCATTGATTTATTTTTGTTGATGACAAGGGGGGAAAATATGAAATGCAAAAATGAATATATCATATGTATTATTTTGCTAACGGCTTCGATGCAGGGGGAGAACCGCATCAAAGCAGGGGGAGTAAGTATACTTTCATGTATTTTCATATTTCAAATTACTTCATTTTTTCATTTGGGTGTCGTCATCAAAAAGGGGGAGAGTGATGGAAATTGAATTCCACCCCAAGTGATTTTGATGATGAGCACACCAAATGAAGCTTAGTATACTAACTACACTACAATTAAGTGTGCAGGATATGCGACAAATGAAAAAATTTATTCATACTTAAAGAAGCGCATTCTACGTGTTCGCGCCCCGGATACACGTCCCGGAGCGACGGTTGTAGTTTTACCGCAAGCGCACGGTATAGCGGCGAGCGGGTATCGAACACAGGGAGGACGAATGACCGTGCTTGTTCCTAATCAACCTGGCTATTCAAGAGAGATAATTGCCTTGGGCGATCCTGTCACAATCGTCAGACAAATGTGCGAAGTATCAAATCAAATAAAGAACGTCTAGGGAATGGGGAACCCCCGCTACTCACCGTATTTCATAAGAGTGGTTCGTCGGTATTAAAATTGCTAGAATGAGAATTCGGATGAACTAGTTGCAACTGAATGTAGAACCAAGCTCACGCTCTCGCGCTGTTGCCGGTCTATAGCTTTCCTAGGTTCGGGTCCAATCTCTTGCAAACCCTAGCCTAGGGAAGCTAGCATTAGGATCAACATCATCGTCCAATCGCGCACCGAGCCCAATCTCTTGCAAACTCGGTCCACGATCTAGATTGGGATAGTTCCTACCCACCCAATCTCTTGCAAACGGGTATTGGCATGGAATTGCACCCGGAAATCCTAATATCGGTCCAATCTCTTGCAAACCGATACTTCGAAAATCCGACTCCAACCCAATTCGGATTTCTAGGGTTTCCTATCGAATTGGGATCCAATCTCTTGCAAATCTCAATTGATATGAATACCTAGCCATCCGTAGTAAATCGATCCCAATCTAATCTCTAATAACAATCCTAGCTCAATTTCTACCAATTCATCACAATTATGAAATAGGGCTCGTAGGGTTCATCCCCACGCCCCAAGACGTGGTGACTACTCACAAATCATAGTAATATCACAAATTTGATCAATGAAATAAGCAATGGAATTCATCACAAATATTGAGATAAACAATAAAAATAGAATTTTTAGGGAAGAGAGATGCAAACCAATGGAGTTCTTCAATTTGATCCAACAAAAATCCAAGTTTTTCCTCTTCTCCAATCACAATAATAAAGCTAAAAAGTAATCTAAAAAGCTACAAAAGATCTAAGAGATGGCTCCCAAAACTAGGGTAAAAACAGGGCTTAAATAGCCCCAAAAATCGTCCAAAAATCCTGACCAAAACGCCCCTGCACAGCCTATTTTCTGCAAATTTCGCTACAGGCAGCGCATCGCACTCGGCCGAGTGACAAATGTCGCTCGACCGAGTGAGAAACCCTGTACTTTTCCAGTAAGTCGGGGCCTTCAGGGGTCTTCACTTCGGGAGCGGCTCGGCCGAGTGAGTTATCGTCACTCGACCGACGGCTTCACTACACTCGGGCGGACGGGATAATCCACTCGGCCGAGTGGGTCTTCTGAAGCTCAGGTGGCCGAAAAACAGAAACTTCGATATTTTGGAGGGGCTTCGTCTGGGCGCCACTCGGGCGGACGTGGTATCGTCACTCGGCCGATGTGGTCTCCGTCGCTCGGCCGAGTACACATGGAAATCGTGTCTGAACGGGTCGGCCGAGCAGTGTCTCGCTGGTCGGCCGAGTGGCTCCTCCACTCGGCCGAGTGGGACACAAAAAATGCCCAATCTGATTGTTTTGGACTCCTCGTCGCTCCTGCGACGTCCATTCTTCTTCCGCTCCTCTCCAACAACAAAATACCCCTCGGGGAGGTCGTCGGTGGCCGTCTAGAGTAAGCGCATCTCGAGATCACTCCAAATCGTGCCAAATCACCTGAAATGCGACAAAAACAACAAATCGTGAAAAGCATCGCAATATCGTCGATATATCGTGAAAAAACATGATTTGGGCGATCTAAATGGCATGCAAATACACGGAAAAAAGGTGTAAAATAAGGAGTGATCAAAATCCCCCAAGCTTGCCTCTTACTCGTCCTCGAGGAAGATAAGTAAAAGGCGAACCCGGTGGATTCGGAAAACGAAAACGGCGAAAAAACGAAAAAAATGAAAAACGAAGAAGAATGAAAACGAAATGGAAACAATGAAGGAAGAAAGAAAGAAAGAAGCAAAGAGGTGGGATGCTAGATCATTTTCTCAGGACGTGGGTTTCACTTACTCTTATAACATGCACCGAATGAGAAATACCTGTCAAAGAATTTTATTTTGATATCATAGTATAATAGTGCAAATAGAAATAGAAAACCCACGAACAACGATATAATCATGAAAAACGGAATGATTTTAAAATTAACATCGTCTGAATCATTTAAAGCGGTATACAAATCACAGATCACACACTTTTCAATTGAACGCTTTCTATCTGGAGTATAAGAGTATCACACTATAGATTAGAGAGAATAGAAAAGTATGGATTTCATGAAATGAACGCTAGGCTTAGATTTCTGGATTTCGTAAAGCTAGAAACAATCTCACCGAGTACAGAATATTACTTAGCCTAGGTTGTCGTGCAATGTCAAGTAGTCACTCTCTCACTCATCAATGGATCCCTCCCCCAAGCTTATCTATAAGCGTGGTGGCACAAAAATATTTACATCCCCATTTTTTATATATATAGCTCCAAAAGCAACGAAAAGAAAGAAGAGAGAAAGAAAGTTAAATGTGATCTTTTATTGAGGATTTTTCCTCTCTCCTTTTTTTTTGCAATAAGCAATATATACACAATGATCCCAACTCAGAGAGAGATAATGATATACAAGAATGTTGTTCTCTCTTTTATTATTATTATTATTATTTTTTTGAATAAGGGATTTGGAGCTAGGAATTAATAGCGGGGGAAATGCCATAAAATAGAATCACTAAGGGGAGATTCACCAATGATTTTTAAAAGTAGAGAAATGATGTTCAAGATTTGTGGAGAAAGAAATATATATAACTCTCGGCTCACTCTATAAGACATGCACGACAACTTCAGCAGGGTAATCTAATCTACTCAGTTTTGATCACAAAAAAGCTAACTAATCCAGATATATCATAGCTAATCATCATTCAATCATCCTGAAGTGAAGTGTACAATTCATGCATATAGAAGTGATAAAGGAAAAGAAATCAGTACTCCAGATATAGGCATTCAATGCGTGAATCTTGGTGTGTTTTCTGTGATAGCATACATATGAATATTCAGGCTCAGCTAATAATAAAATTTCATCCATTTTCATGTGGAAAAAGTGTGGGTTACTATTTCTAAATGCAAAGCAAGTCATAGCATATGATATCAGAAATAAAATCTAAGACATGACAAATATAGCATGCATATAGAATAAGCTAACTCCACGTAGACATCATCACAGAAAATTCATCTCTAGCATGAGATGAAAAAAAGAAAGAAATAAAGATAAAGGAAAAATAGAACTATTTACAATGCGGCACGCAGAGAAATAAGAAAAACGTGATGCGTGGTAAAATGAGAAAAAATGATGAAAATAAGTGCAAATAAGTGCAAAAGCGGAAAGTGGCGTGAAAAACTAAAAATAAAGGTGGCAAAACAAAAAAGAACGTGAGAACTCACTCCCCCAAGCTAAACGGCACAGTGTCCTCAATGTGCAAAGTGTGGCACACAGAGAGACAAGTAAAGTGAGGGGCAAGTGAGGATGCATGCATGATGGAAAGAAAAAAGATAATAAAATGAAAAATAAAGAAATGAAAATATGATGCGGATATGATGCATGCACAGATATGAGTGATACGAGTATAGATGTGTCACCAAAAAATCTCCCTCTCCCAAAAAGGATATATAAATAGATACGGCAAAATGAGAATCCCAAAATAAGTGAGGGGAGGGGGGCGTACAAAAATGCAACGGGACCCAGCAGAAACGGGCAGCATAACGGCAGGAATAGACTAAGGCATCAGGGGTGCCTAAGAAGGTGGCGCTGCACCGTCTCCGTCCCGAGGTGGAGGAGGTGGTGGTGGTGGTGTAGGCTGCTGAGCAGAGGTGGGCGTGGAAGTGGGAGCAGGTCTAGTGTGTGTGGAAGTGTGTGTGGGAACCTGCTGGGTGGGTGGGGGTACGCGCGGGAGACGCTCTAAGATCTGTGTCAGGCAGTAGTGGATCTGAGGGATCAGGTCAAAGCGTCCAGCCATCGTAGAGACGGTGGAGGACAGGGTCCTAAGGTCACCTCTGAGACCGCCCACCGCCAACTCAAGAGCACGAATGCTCTGCAGTACAGTGTCGGGCAGGGGTGGTGCAGAGGGACGCACCGGTCTAGGCTGCGCAGGGCGAGGCTGGCGTACGCGTGTGGAGTATGTAACGGGCTCAGCAGGGAAGGGGACAAAAGGTGCCGCGCCAGCAAATGTGGGCCTGGCCTCAGTGTGAGGCCGGGACGCCGGCTGGTGAGAAGTAGAGGCAGCGGCAGCAAAGGAAGCGTGCAAAAGTGGCAACGAGGTGGCAAGAGAGGTCAGTGGCCCAGAAGTGTGGACAGACGCCACGACGCTCTCGGAGAATACGGCGGCTGTGGAGACAGAGGACTCTACCGCTGGGGCGGAACTGTGTGGACCAAAAGGCGCAATCCCAGCGGAGATCATGCTAGCCATGGTCTCCACGACCGCAGCAAACGAGGGCTCTCCATGCTCGACAAAGGTCGGCGGGCGCTCGGGGAGTGCGGAGCAAAGAGGCGCCACAGACAGAGGGCCAGAGGTGGCAGCGGGAGTGGTGGGGACAGCCTCGGAAGTGGTGACAGTGGTGGAAGTGGGCTCAGCAAAAGTACTCTCGACACTGACAGAGGTGGGGACAGAAGTGTCAGGAGCAGCGGAAACGACTGGTATGGGCTGAGGGGCCACTGGGTCAACAGGGTCGGCGGCAGGCTCGGCAGGGTGTGCAGCAGGGTCTGCGGGGGCAGCCTGGGCAGCGTGGGCAGCGTGGGCCTGCTCGGCCTTGAGCACGTAGGCGGCAGGGATGAGGACATCCATCTCTGGGAGCCAGTCAACGAGGGCTGGTGCAATCTGGGTCCGAGCAGGGCTCGGGAGAATCATGTAATCGGCCCCGTAGGGGCCGTGCAACCAGACCCAGTGACGCTCACCATGCGGACGAAGCATCTTCATCCGGGCCATGACATCAATCGACAAAGAAGTGGGGCCCGATACTCGCCGCAGGTCGTCAGGTAGGTCCTCGCCCGTCATCATGGTAAGCAGGGTGATCAGACCGCCGCAGCAGATCGGTGAGCGAGCGCCCACCGATACAATGATGCGGTCTAAAAACCAAGCCGCAATGTCGATCACGACGGTGGGGACAAGCTCGTGTCCATCCCTAGATAGAGCTCTTGGACGTGTCATCGCATAGATCATGTAGAGCTCTGGCGTAGACATCGTGCCCGGCTCATATCTGGCCAAAAAGGTGGTCGCCATGAGGCGCTGGGCAATACGTAGGCAGGGGTGGACAATGGCCGAGGCCTTGGCCCTACTAGGGTCAAAGGCGGCGTGGTGGCCTGTAATCCGGGCCCAGAAGGCGCCGGCGTCGAAGGAAGGTGGGGGGATGTGGGTAGGGCCGTAACCGCGATCGGCTCCGGGGACTGCGGGCCATGAGAAGAACGCTCTCATCATATCGAGAGTGACCTGGCACTCTCGATCCATGAACCTGAATGAGCATCCCTCATCGATCCGGGCGATCGAACTCAAAACCTCAAGTGTCGGGCGGGTGAACGTGTCCGCCGACACCTGAAGGAAGTCGCGCCAACCCACGTTGTCGTACAACGTGAGTATCCCCTCTAGTACCCCCAGGCGTCCAAGGTCAGCGAGGTGTGCAAACCTGGAGGGTACGATCGAGCGCTGGGAGATACGGTCGAAGACGGCGCGGTGTGCGTCGTCTCGGAACGTGATCCCGAGCGGCCCGACCAGTGGAGCCGGTGGTGGTGGCTGTGCAGCGGCGGGGAGTGGCTGTGCGGGCTGTGGGTGCGCTGCAGGCTGTGCGGGGTGTGCGGGGCCTGCAGGCTGTGCGGGGTGTGTGGGGGAAGGCGGAGGAGATTCCTCCACCAAGTGGGAGGGGCCGGGCTCGTCCGACCGCTTCCGCTTGGCGGAAGCTCTCGTCGACCGCGGCCGTGTCCGGGGCGGCATATCGGCCCCGAGCGCGCGTCGAAAAAGTGAAAAAAGTGCGGTGAGTATAAAAGAATGGAAAGAGTATACCCAAACACACCGTGAGTGCTAGGCAGTGGAAGCGTGCGAATTCCGCGCCTCCACGAAGTCCTGAGCAGCCCGTAGAAGCTCCCCTGAGCTCCCCTAAGCTCCAAAAAGCAACTTGCGCATGAAAAAGCGATATCAGCGAGTAATAATCAAAATGTATGGAGCAATAGGGGTATAATGGATAGATATAGGAATTGATTTGGGTTAGGGGGGCGTTTAGCACATGGATCCTCAAGAAATACACGAAAAGAGGAGAAAACGGTGAAAACAGGGTTACCGGAGGTGATCGGACGGCGTGCCGCTGGCGGCGACTCGGGCGAGGCACCGGCGTGTGCTCGGCCGGCGGTGGCGGACCGAGCGGCGGCGCGGCGAGGTCGTCCGGGCGAGTGAGGGTCTGAGCGAAGCGAGATCGGGCGAGGGGAGCTGGAGCGTCGGGCGCTTGGGGGGTTTTGGGATTTCGAAAAATGAGCCCCCCTCGGCCCTTATATAATAAAACTTACGACTCGGCCGAGTGACGTGGTCACTCGGCCGAGCGAGACCATTGAAAGTTTCCTCCCCGATATCGCTTCGGCCGAGTGGCTTTGCCAGCCTCGGCCGAGTGGAGTAAGTCCATTCGGCCGAGTGACTCAAGCTACTCGGCATGACTCGCCCTAGGAGGGTATCCGTTTCACTCGGCCGAGTGAATATATATACTCGGCCGAGTAGCAGTTATAATGAAATGAGGAAAATAGACAGAGAGTTGGGTACAGTAGACTTCCCTCGTTCGTGAGCGGCTCGGCCGGACGAACTTCTGTACTCGGCCGAGTGACTAGTATGCTCGGCCGAGTGAGCCTTGTTTTCTGCTGTTTGTCTTCGTTTGGGCTCTAAACTCCGTCTTTCTTCCTCCAGTCGATTTCATCCTCCTCCTAAGCGTCGAGCGCCTTCTTGGGGCGCTCCTCGTCGTCTCGTTCATCCTCCTCATGATGGATCTACCTATCTCCTCTCCTGTCAAGAAAAATAGGACCCGTTATCACAAAATTTTTGGGCGAACGACTCGAAACACTAAAAATTTCTAAAACGAAAATAAAGAAAAAGTAAAAATAAAGCAAAAACCGTCGGGTTGCCTCCCGACAAGCGCTCGTTTAAGGTCGTGAGCTCGACCCCCTATAATTTTCAATCAATGCAGGATGTTTGGTGCATATGAGATGCACCCATCGAATTTTCCGGGGAGCGCGCTTGGATTTGGATGTGGCGGCGGCGCGTTCTCCCGCGGTGGTCTCTCTTCTCGAATAGTGTCGGGGGGAGGCTCCCCCAAGCTAGCGTTTGCTCCGGTCAACGGCTTAACCGGTGATGCCGGTTTCCGTGCCGGCGGAGCTTTCTTTGGAGACTTTAATGTCGAGAGCTTGCAGAGCTCTCGAATTCTTGCGACATCAGCGTCGCCTTCATCTTCTTCACCGGAGAGGTCGGGGGAATCATCTTTATTCTCTTCATGGCATAAATCCGGGCCTTCTTCAAAATCTTCATCAAAAAGGGCGCCAATTGAGTGGGGAATCGCCTCCTCTATCACCTCATCAAGGAGGTCCGAGAGATCATCCGACCGTTCCTTGAGCAAATATACCCTATTGGTTTCACCCGTCGAGATTCCTTCGGAATAGTGCTTGAGCCTTTGACCGTTTACTTTGAACGTGGAACCGTCCTTGCTCTCCAACTCGAAAGCTCCTCCCGGTTGTATATGCTTGATGGTGAAAGGTCCGGACCAACGTGACCTCAACTTACCGGGAAATAGTCGGAGCCGGGAATTGTAGAGCAAGACTTTGTCTCCTACTTTGAAGTCCGTGACGGTTATGCGGGCATCGTGGAGAATCTTGGTCCTTTCCTTGTAGATTCTCGAGCTCTCATAGGCGTCTCTCCTTATTTCATCAAGCTCGTTGATGTCCAAGAGTCGCCTCACCGCCGCACTCTTGTAGTCGTAGTTAAAGGTCTTGATGGCCCAATATGCGCGGTGTTCCAACTCTACCGGCAAGTGGCAAGCCTTCCCATAAACTAGTCGGAACGGTGTGGTGCCTATGGGAGTGCGAAAGGCCGTACGATATGCCCATAGAGCATCGTTTAGCTTCATTGACCAATCCTTTCTAGACCGATCCACGGTTTTCTCGAGGATTTGCTTGATCTATCTATTTGACACTTCCACTTGGCCGCTCGTCTGGGGGTGATAGGCCATGCCAACTCTATGGTTTACTCCGTACTTCTTTAGCATGGCTTCAAACTTGTTCTCTATGAAGTGGCTTCCCCCGTCGCTTATCAAGGTACGTGGCACTCCGAAGCGCGGGAAGATATTTTGCTTGAAGAACTTGGAGACGACCCTTGCATCATTAGTAGGGGTGGCAATCGCTTCCACCCATTTGGAGACGTAGTCGACGGCCAATAGGATGTATTTGTTGCCATTGCTCGATGGAAATGGTCCCATGAAGTCTACTCCCCAACAATCAAAAAGCTCAATTTCTTGGATGGGCCTCATTGGCATTTCATTGCGCTTGGAGATATTCCCGGTCCGTTGGCATCTATCGCACCCCTTTACAAAGTTATGGGTGTCTTTAAACATTGTCGGCCAGAAGAACCCGCTCTGCAAGATCTTGGCGGTTGTTTTAGAGGCGGCATGATGTCCTCCGCACGGTAGACCGTGGCAATGCAAGATGATCGATGTCGCCTCCTCCTTAGAAACACACCTACGGATGACAGTATCTTTGCATATCTTGAAAAGGTAAGGATCTTCCCAAAAATAGCTACGGACCTCATGCATAAATCTCCTCTTTTGTTGCGTGGACATCCCATGCGGTTTGATTCCGCAAGCCAAGTAGTTGACGAAGTCCGCGTACCAAGGTACTTCACCGGTCTTTACCGCATATAGCCTCTCATCAACAAACGTGTCGTCAATAGGTAGGCTCTCATCATCCTTGTCGCGAATGAGCCTAGATAAATGATCCGCCACGACGTTATCCATACCCTTATTATCTCTTATCTCTAGGTCGAATTCTTGCAACAAGAGTATCCACCTAATCAACCGAGGTTTGGCCTCCTTCTTGTTTAAAAGATACTTCAATGCCGCATGGTCGGTGTGGACAATCACCTTGGAACCGAGGAGGTAGGAGCGAAACTTCTCTATGGAATATACGACCGCTAGAAGCTCTTTCTCGGTAGTTGTGTAGTTTTTCTGCGCGTCATCCAATGTCTTACTTGCATAGTATATCGCATGAAGCTTCTTATCTTTTCTTTGCCCTAATACCGCTCCAATGGCTTGGTCGCTAGCATCACACATTAGCTCAAAAGGAAGGCTCCAATCCGGCGGTTGTATGATGGGTGCGGAAACTAGTGCTTCTTTCAAGGTGTTGAAGGCTTGCAAGCATTCTCCTGAAAAATCAAAAGGCATATCTTTAGCGAGCAAGGAGGTGAGTGGTCGGGCAATCGAGGCAAAGTCCTTGATGAAGCGGCGGTAAAACCCCGCATGACCAAGAAAGCCTCTAATGCCCTTGACATTAATAGGAGGAGGAAGTTTTTCGATTACCTCAATTTTCGCCTTATCTACCTCAATTCCCCTCGAGGAAACAAGATGTCCGAGAACTATACCTTCCGTGACCATGAAGTGACACTTCTCCCAATTGAGAGTGAGATTGTTTTGTTGGCACCTTTTCAGGACTTTAGTAAGATTTTCCAAACAAGAGTCAAACTCACTTCCGTAGACCGAGAAATCATCCATAAAAACTTCCATAATATTTTCAATGTAATCGGAAAATATGGATGTCATACACCTCTGAAAAGTGGCGGGGGCATTACAAAGACCAAACGGCATCCTACGGTAAGCATAGGTGCCATAGGGGCAAGTGAAAGTTGTCTTTTCTTGGTCATCTTCGTGCAAAGGGATTTGGAAGAATCCCGAATACCCATCTAGGTAGCAAAAGTATTTATGTTTTGCAAGGCGTTCAAGCATTTGATCAATGAAGGGCAATGGGTAATGATCCTTTCGGGTAGCTTTATTGAGTTTCCTATAGTCGATGCACATTCGCCATCCCGTGACGGTACGTGTAGATATGGGCTCAC
The DNA here is from genome assembly GCA_030789695.1 of Scilla litardierei. Classification (NCBI taxonomy): domain Eukaryota; kingdom Viridiplantae; phylum Streptophyta; class Magnoliopsida; order Asparagales; family Asparagaceae; genus Scilla; species Scilla litardierei. The sequence continues at coordinate 49,361,092 of CM061141.1, forward strand.
CTTTTTCGTTTTTTATGACCGTCATCCCCCCCTTCTTGGGAACAACGTGAACGGGGCTAACCCACCTACTGTCTGAGATAGGGTAAATAATGCCGGCTTCTAGCAGTTTTAGGATTTCTTTTTTAACCACCTCCTTCATGTTCGGGTTTAGCCGCCTTTGAGGCTCAATGGAGGTGGCATCGGTATCCTCCAAATGGATCCTATGCGTGCAAAGCCTAGGGCTTATCCCTTTTAGATCGGAGATAGTGTAGCCCATGACATCTTTGTGGCTCCTAAGAACATCTAGGAGTTTTTCAAGTTGGTCCGGCGTGAGGTGGGAGTTTACTATCACCGGGAAAGTTAATTTGCTACCCAAGAAGGCGTACCTTAGATTCGGAGGTAATTGTTTAAGTTCCACATGAAGAGGCGCTGCTCCTTCCACTTCATCGGCTCGCATGAGTTCGGCCCCTTCCTTGTCATCCGGGTTCAGCTCATGTTCAGGTGGCGTGCTTTCTTGTGACGAGTCAGACTCGCTACTTAGTGAGGACGAGGCATCGAAATAGGTGCTCTCCGATTCGGTGCTAGCATCGCCAAAACCTTCACTCTGCTCCGGTTCATACCTGGAATCAAGAAGCACATCAGACGATTCATAAAAGCAGGAGTGAGCGTCATAGAGTGTAACTCCCTGAATGTCGGTTTGCTCGAAGGATTCTTCGGGAGTATAGTGTTCTTCGACACTTGCTCTATTGTCTTCAAAATACAGTTTGTCGTCGACCACATCAACTCTGACATCGCCTCCGACAGTCCCCTCCGGGGAGATTTGGTCCATCACAAAATTAGCGAATAGTTGCTCGTCGGGGTCCTTGATATCGATAGCAAATGCTCCGGTAGCGTGGACCTCGTCGACAAGCTCCTTAAGGAGGTCTGTGAAGGAGTCATAGTCTTCCCGACTGAGTTCCATTGTTGGCAGTGCATCCTCCATTCTCCCTGTTAAGATCTTATGCAAAATACGGGGAGAATATGCAAATAGGGCTGCGAATAAAGTTAGAATAAGATATAGAGGAAAATGAAGAAAGAAAGAAAGAAGAAATAACCGGGTGGTCGATGCCAAACACCGTCAAAACGCCCTCCCCGGCAACGGCGCCAAAAACTTGTTCGCGCCCCGGATACACGTCCCGGAGCGACGGTTGTAGTTTTACCGCAAGCGCACGGTATAGCGGCGAGCGGGTATCGAACACAGGGAGGACGAATGACCGTGCTTGTTCCTAATCAACCTGGCTATTCAAGAGAGATAATTGCCTTGGGCGATCCTGTCACAATCGTCAGACAAATGTGCGAAGTATCAAATCAAATAAAGAACGTCTAGGGAATGGGGAACCCCCGCTACTCACCGTATTTCATAAGAGTGGTTCGTCGGTATTAAAATTGCTAGAATGAGAATTCGGATGAACTAGTTGCAACTGAATGTAGAACCAAGCTCACGCTCTCGCGCTGTTGTCGGTCTATAGCTTTCCTAGGTTCGGGTCCAATCTCTTGCAAACCCTAGCCTAGGGAAGCTAGCATTAGGATCAACATCATCGTCCAATCGCGCACCGAGCCCAACCTCTTGCAAACTCGGTCCACGATCTAGATTGGGATAGTTCCTACCCGCCCAATCTCTTGCAAACGGGTATTGGCATGGAATTGCACCCGGCAATCCTAATATCGGTCCAATCTCTTGCAAACCGATACTTCGAAAATCCGACTCCAACCCAATTCGGATTTCTAGGGTTTCCTATCGAATTGGGATCCAATCTCTTGCAAATCTCAATTGATATGAATACCTAGCCATCCATAGTAAATCGATCCCAATCTAATCTCTAATAACAATCCTAGCTCAATTTCTACCAATTCATCACAATTATGAAATAGGGCTCGTAGGGTTCATCCCCACGCCCCAAGACGTGGTGACTACTCACAAATCATAGTAATATCACAAATTTGATCAATGAAATAAGCAATGGAATTCATCACAAATATTGAGATAAACAATAAAAATAGAATTTTTAGGGAAGAGAGATGCAAACCAATGGAGTTCTTCAATTTGATCCAACAAAAATCCAAGTTTTTCCTCTTCTCCAATCACAATAATAAAGCTAAAAAGTAATCTAAAAAGCTACAAAAGATCTAAGAGATGGCTCCCAAAACTAGGGTAAAAACAGGGCTTAAATAGCCCCAAAAATCGTCCAAAAATCCTGACCAAAATGCCCCTGCACAGCCTGTTTTCCGCAAATTTCGCTACAGGCAGCGCATCGCACTCGGCCGAGTGACAAATGTCGCTCGGCCAAGTGAGAAACCTTGTACTTTTCCAGTAAGTCGGGGCCTTCAGGGGTCTTCACTTCGGGAGCGGCTCGGCCGAGTGAGTTGTCGTCACTCGGCCGACGGCTTCACTGCACTCGGGCGGACGGGATAATCCACTCGGCCGAGTGGGTCTTCTGAAGCTCAGGTGGCCGAAAAATAGAAACTTCGATATTTTGGAGGGGCTTCGTCTCGGCGCCACTCGGGCGGACGTGGTATCGTCACTCGGCCGATGTGGTCTCCGTCGCTCGGCCGAGTACACATGGAAATCGTGTCTGAACGGGTCGGCCGAGCAGTGTCTCGCTGGTCGGCCGAGTGGCTCCTCCACTCGGCCGAGTGGGACACAAAAAATGCCCAATCTGATTGTTTTGGCCTCCTCGTCGCTCCTGCGACGTCCATTCTTCTTTCGCTCCTCTCCAACAGCAAAATACCCCTCGGGGAGGTCGTCGGTGGCCGTCTAGAGTAAGCGCATCTCGAGATCACTCCAAATCGCGCCAAATCACCTGAAATGCGACAAAAACAACAAATCGTGAAAAGCATCGCAATATCGTCGATATATCGTGAAAAACATGATTTGGGCGATCTAAATGGCATGCAAATACACGGAAAAAAGGTGTAAAATAAGGAGTGATCACTACGCTCAAAGACAAGGACGAACGTGGCTAAGATCAAATGATGAAGCTCAAAGCTCAAATAGAACAAGAAGCTCAAGTGAAGCTCACATCTACTCCATCAAATTGATCAAGCTTCTGAAGACGTGTCCTAGTCTATAGTAAGTGTGTTGTGTCTTTTTTATGGTATTGTTAAAGCCAAATCGTATAGACAATCACACACACACAAATGATTTTAAAATGTTTTTGAGTATCTTTTAAATCATCTTCAAAAATGATTTTGAGAGCTTTCTCTAGTCGTTTTGTAATTCCGTAGTGAAACTCCACACACCCTTGAGTTAGCTACTTGTTTGACTAGCTGTGTCGCAGGAAAAACTCCTCTGGGAGTCGACTACCAAAGGTAGGGAGTCGACTACCAGCTGAGAATCAAGATTTCCTGAAACACACTGGGATTCGACTACCACTCCTAGGGAGTCGACTACCAGCTGTCGAAGTTTGACGTTTTGACTTGAATTTTGAAATATCGTTGAGCAATTTTCTCACATGATTTTTAGGACAAAACTCAAAGTAATTTGAATTTCGAATTCTCAGATTTCTCCAATAAATAGAGGACCATTTTCATTGAGAAAAACACAGCAACTATTGAATTCAAATTCTCTCGTGCAAACGCTCTAAAGTTCTAAAGCTCTCATTCTCTTTAGCCAATTCTGTTTTATTCTTGATCTTGCAATTTCGTTATTATTTTCTGAAGATCATAATCTCGTTTTATTGGCTAACAGTTTTTCAAATCCGTATTACTTTCTCTTGATTTTTATTTAAAGGATTTTTTGAAAAACATTAGATCTAGATCACAAAGAATTCTTTCGTATCTTTGTATGATCTAGAATCTTATTCTATCACGCCACTACACGCAATTTTGTCTATTATTATTTGGCTATAGAATCTGGGTGTAAAACCAATCTCCATCAATTTATTGTGGTGATTTGGATATCAATTTTATTATGTTGTTGTTGGAACCCTAGACAAGTCTAGGTGTTGCCGTTGGAAATCCTGGTCAAGACTATGTCGTTGGAAATCCTAACGAGTGGAGTTAGGTATTTGTATTTGCCAAGGCAGATAGTGGAAAATCTCGTACTGGATTGGTCGGGGACTGGACGTACCCAAAAGTTGTGGGGAACCAGGATAAAAATCCTAGTGTTTGTGATTGCTCTTCTGTGTTTGATTATTTATCTCTGCAAGCAACTTTTATTTACTTTGCTATTATTATATCCTTGTAATCTTTGTTCTTTTTACATATTGAAAAGATCATACATTTCGTTGTGTAAAGATTTATCTGTGTGTAAAGATCTACTATCTGATTGTAACCAAAATTGTTTATCTCTTATATTGCAAAGATTAACTGTCTTTTGTCTGATGTGAAATTACTCTGTGATTATTAGATTAACTTGTTGATTAAGAACCAAGCGTAGATCGCTCTACTTGGTTTCTTAGGCAACATTAGAAGGATTCATTTTGTGTTGATTTATAAAGAACGAAAAGATATTATTTCTATACAACAGTATTCAACCCCCCCTTCTAGTGTTGTTTGCCATCCACAGGATCCAACATAATGCACCTGCTGTATTCATGAGTCTCATGAACCAGGTCCTGTACAACCATCTGGACAAGTTTGTAGTGGTCTACATCGACGACATCATCATCTACTTGAAGGATGCCGAGGAGCACAGAATACACCTGAGGAAGGTCTTGGAGACGCTGAGACAACACCAACTGTATGTCAAGTACAGTAAGGGTGAGTTTTGGCTAGACAAGGTGGCTTTCCTGGGCCACATCATATCAGGAGAAGGGATATCCGTTGACCCTGAGAAGGTAGCTGCTGTTCAGAACTGGTCGGCCCCTAAGACTATGATTGAGATTCGAAGTTTCCTGGGATTGGCTGGCTACTACAGCCGATTCATCCAGGACTTCTCGAAGATCACAGGATCCATGACGCGATTGACGAGAAAGGACGTGGTATTCATCTGGTCGAATGCGTATGAGGATGCATTCCAGGAGCTGAAGAGAAGATTGACTTCTGCCACGATTCTGATCACCCCAGACAGAACCGGAGGGTTCGAAGTATTTTGTGACGCTTCCGGCAAAGGACTTGGGTGTGTGCTGCATCAGCATGGCCGAGTCGTTGCCTATGCATCCATGCAATTGAAGATCCATGAGAAGAACTACCCCACTTTTGACCTTAAGTTGGCGGTAGTTATCTTTGCTCTGAAGATATGGAGGCACTTTTTGCTGGGCAAACATGTGAAGATATTCTCAGATCACAAGAGTCTCAAATACTTGTTCACCCAGAAGGAGCTCAACATGCGCCAACGTCGATGGATCGAGCTGATGGCGGACTATAATATTAACCTTCAGTACCATCCTGGGAAGGTCAATATCGTACCTGATGCTCTGAGTCATCTCCCTGCAGTGATGACTCTCACATCACAATTGAGGCTTCGACACGAGATTCGAGCCATGGAGATGGATGTCATACTGCCTAGAGTGACGTCTTCATTACTCAACCTTCAGATCCAGTCTGACTTGGTGGACAAGATTAAAGCTGCCCAATCCGGAGATGAGAAGCTGCAGAAGATCAGAGACATGGTGTTAGCAGGTCAGAGGCCTGAATT
>CM061141.1:54999182-55241269 GCA_030789695.1 Scilla litardierei
TGTGTCACATTTTCTTTGAAAAAGCTGGACTGCGGTTGGATAATAGGTTTGATAATGACCATTTTTATAGAATATATGGATGAGTACTCTAAGGTACATCATCAACCATATGTAGGGAGTGTGTAAGTCCACTTTTATCCATCAAATACTCTCAAGAGGCCTAAAGGTCTCATTCTTCTAATGATGATAATATATCATCTTAAATTCGTTTGAGGAAGTGAAGAGAGTCAATGTCCACGTGAATGGAGATGATCTCGTAATCATTTTTCCCTTTTGAATGGGACAATGAAAGTTTCACCCTTTTTTTGAAGAATCTTCGGGTTCGTCTGGTTAATGATGTCTTGCATCATCAATCCAATGTGACATCGATCCAAGGTTGATCGATTCTGGACACTTCGGATGTTCCAAATTAATTCCTCTGTTTGAATTTATGTGGGATTTTTTAAAGTCCATTAAAATGCTCAAGTTAATTTTGTCCGGTAATAGGTGAACTGTGTTCAAACTGTGAAGGATTACATCTTCACATTGACTATTATGCAGATCATTATGGGGGACAAAGCTACAGGCTTCATTGATTTCTTGAGTCATTAGGGTTTTTCCTTTTTTTTTTCTAAAAGGCTATTTTCAGAAATCAATTGGATTTACTGATCGATTTTTTTTCCAAATAAATCTGATTTAACATATGTGTAAACCATCACTAATCACATTTTTTGGATTAACTGATTATTATTTTTGCGTTTAATAATTATGAGGATCCTGAGACCGCTCTCTCGTTAGTCAGCTAACCTAACGGGGTATGACGTTTTCACGTTGTCCGATTAATTATTAAGCAAAAATATTTTATTCCATTATAAATGCGTGTGATATTATATATTTTCATTGACTGTAGCATGAAATTGCGTTTACACATACTACATGCCAGTGATGTTGCATATTTTTATTGCACGTAGCTTGAATTTGCGTTTAAACATATTGCGTGCATGTGAATAATAAACAAATGCCCGTTGCATAATTACATGCATGTGTAGAAAATTATATGCATGCCGCATATTTAATGTTCTATGATAAACATTTTATTTAGCATGCTAAAATCGCTATGATATATTTTTAATGCTTGTAGCATAAATATATGTCTAAGATGAAATTATTTATATATCTGCTGAATATAAATAACATGTGTATATGTTTCAATTCATGTTGGCTGAGCATACATTCTTAAGCTTACATGCTTGATTTATTTGCAATAATACTTTAGTTTCTTTTAACTATTTTATTGAGCATAACTTTTTAGCTTACAAGCTTCATATTATGTGTATGATAAATCATTAATTGTTGCTTTTTGCACTCTTATATGATCATCCCATGCTCATGCTCATGATATGACAATATTTTATTACAACAGACCAATCATGATTTCAAAAAGTTTAACATCATATCCACTTTGACAAAATGAACCTGAAGTTTAAAATCAAATCAAAAGTCTACACCCTTTCACCCTAATAAAATAAAAATTAACAAATACGATGGAGTATGCAAGAACCATTTATGCGATTTCTTTTAAAGATATGCATTTTGCGGTAAAATAAATCTCTCAAATTTATGGTCTATATAAACCAATATTGACACTAGCAGTTGTCATAACACCGCTAAACTCTTTTAGAGTAATCTCACTTTACAAGGTATGATTCTTTAATCTAACCTTAATTTTAAGCGTACGCCCGAAGTCGTGTTTTAATAGATAAGTGAGAAATTATATACTTCGTAGCCACGTATTTGTTTCTCCTTGAGCATGATTCTATATCCACACAATACTTGAATGACTCAATAAAAATGGCCTGTAGACCATATTTAAGCATTCAAATAGACTTTTAAAGGTCTCTCATAAATTAGAAAAGTGGAAATATAGAAACTAACTCATTTCCCTTGCATATGTCTATTTCGTAAGACCAGTATTCATTCTTCCTTATATCAGACCAGAAGTTCTGATAAGACCCATAATGCTTTTTACAACATGAATGAGAATTAACATATGCCATTTAAAATATATAAATATCTAGTCTAAACGACGAAAGTCAATTGACCTTATGTATATTTAGCTACTCCCCGAGGACAAATGAACTTTGAAAACATATTTGATCTGTTGTCATAACATAAATCGAAATGAGCATAATTGTGGACGTATGTTTTCTAGAGCACACATCATACTATGAAACTTGTTGCCGTAACATAATTATCAGGAGTATTCTCTTGCAGTATATATGTGTTTAAATGCATTACCACAATATTTCTTATTGATTTCACGCTTTTTACGTATTTTATTTTACTGTGAATGATTTGTTATCCTGAATACTCCTAAAATGAGGATGCCATGTACTCTCTGAAACTTATAGAGTTTCAAAGGATATTTGTCAAAACGAAATCCCTAATGACTCAAGAAATCAATGAAGCCTGTAGCTTTGTCCCATAATGATCCGCATAATAGTTAATGTGAAGATGTAATCCTTCACAGTCTAAACAAGTTCACCTGTTACCGGACAAAATTAACTTGAGCATTTTTATGGAAGTAGGGTTATATAATGGATGGATACCGTGGTGTAAACTTGGTGGCTATGGAATCCGTAGCCATGTATTTATAGAAGTAGGGTTACATAATGGGTGAATACCCAATACATTAATGGGCCTGCCAGTTTATAACACCTTGTTTGTTATTTCATTTCCCTGCGTTTTAAGCTTATCCTATTTTTTAAAAACCATTCTTTTCCGAGCCCATTTTGGAAGCAATCAACGGGCAAAACAATAAAAAAAACAGTTGTGTGAAATAAATATGTTAAAGAAAGCGAGACGGCACCCTCCGAGAGGTTGGGTTTCCACGGATCCAAACAGCCACTAAAACAATACCCATTTATATTCATCTGCAATTATTTAATTAAGTCAAATCCCCCAATAACTCTAATTAGGAGTAGGTGGTGGGAGGTTAACAAATTAAGTGGGTAGGTTTCGGGCCCAAGACTAGACAAGCGTGCATTGATGGGGGGTTGTTTGGACGAAGTTGACATTCATAGATGGCGACGAAATACAGCAATTAATGCCCCCATGGCCCTCTTAATGAGTACTTGGAATCGAAGTTTGGGAACAAGAAAAAACATAGGCCTCCACTCAAAATCTCATTTAATGACGAAGAGAGACGTCCACGCTTCATGAATCGTAATAAATAGTCCTTTAAAAAGTAAGAACCGATGTGGGATGAAACTAATCCCACACCACGTGGAATTGAAGGGAGAGCTGGGAGAGTCCGGCGGCGGTTTGGTTTGATTTTTCTACCCCATTTGGAGGTGGCCGGCCTCTGGCTTTGAATTCTCTTGCAGCTGTTGAAGATGCTGCCGGCATCAAGACTTTTGGATCATAAAATCGCAATTATGTTTTTTTTAATTTGCTTATAAAGCTCGGTGTGCTTACAAAATTTTAAATGTAGGAAAGAAAACTCTATTCAGATAAGAAAAGGACGCGTCTTTATTGCTTCCTGAATTAAGGAAATAGAAACCCTCAAATTCATATGGTCCACATAATTTGTAAAGCTGGAAAATGATTTAAAGAGGTTGCTTAGCTGAGATGTTAGCTGTGACTGATTTAATGATGTTATCAACTAACTTGACATGCATGCCTAGCTTGCTTACTCGGCAAATTTCCAAGTGTCAACGTAGCAAATTGAGACCCAACAGTTATTGGGAAATTATTGAACATTCAAATGGATGTTGATGTCACGTGCTCGTAGATACCTCATACAAGAGGACCAAGTGACGTGATAAACTACGCAAAATATAATATCTGTGTGTATACGTGTGTATATATCAAAACTGCCCTTAAATCTTCCATGCTGACAGCTATCCCATTCAACGTTCAAAAGCTGTCCCTTCTCAACTATTTCTGTGCATACACCACAGAAGCTGCGTTGTAGATAGCACGTCTCTTAATTAAAATTCGTATGTAGTCACCATCATCACCGATGACCACGAATCCACATAGATTGGCCTCGACCTAGCGGTAACAACATAAATCGGCCTATTGGCTTGCTCATGCCCAATGATGCAATTAAAATTTATTTTATTTTTTTCATTCATTGCATCGATGTGCATGCATCCGATGTGTAACTATATCCATTTCATACCATATTATCCACTTTTAGTGGATACACTAGAATAACCCGTGCAGAGTGCACGTGGCAAGTAAAAACTCCACACAGGATGCGGTGTACGTGCGCAACCAAAAAAGATTAAGAAGAGTGTGTGTATCGTCGGTATGTAAAAATGGGAAATGCAGTGATTAAATTGCAAAAAACAGTTTAGGGGGGCAAAATATATAAATCCCAATGGCATACCCATAAAATAGGTAGAAGTGAAAGGTTTATTTGGAATGGCAAGCTTGTAATTGATGGACATGGGGGGCTTTACCTTGGTCCACAACAACACATCATACCACATCCATCTTCCCACCCACCCCTAAATGTGACCCACCATGATGAGCTGGTCAAACCTAGGCCACCACTCTATCTACATGTTTGTCGACTAACATCAAATCAAAATCCCTCAAATGTAATATAGATATATCAAAAATCTGTTCCATAAAGTGTTCAATAAAGTATCCGTATCAAAATTCGTATACATTAAACAATTCATGAAACCCATACTGTAGGAAGCGTCTTCGCGCACCCACCATTTTACTCGCGTGCACAACCGATTATTCACAAGTTTGCCATTAAAACTTTCACCCTCTTCTACCCTCGTCCCCCCCCCCCCCGGCTGCCGCCCCCTGACGAGTTTTAGGGTTTGGAATGGGCAGTGGGAGAGGGAGAGTTGGCGGAGGAGGGGTCGGGGCAGGGTTGTCGGTGGATAGGACGGAGGCGGGGGCAGCGGGAGATCGGAGGATGGGGGCAACGGTGCTCCGCAGTACACGGACCCATCCTACTACCTTACAATTAGGAATATGATTGGATATGTGCTCCACAGTACACGGCATATCCCAGAAAGTGCGAAGACGAGTCATGCTCATCGATTGCACTCAAGAAGGCCAGATATTGCCGGGATGAAGTCGGCACATCTCAATAGTATCAGCCATATACCAGGGATGAAGTCGGCTCATCTCATCAGTATCTGACAGGCGAGCAGCAGCAGACTCAATTGGATGAAGCTGTCCCTTCTCAGACTCAACACATCCCAGCAGAAATGGAAGGCGACACATCAACACAACAAGCTCCTATGATAATATACTGGCGTCGTCGGTCACTCATGCAAAGAATTTTACATAGGGGCAATGAATGTAATCAAATGTGAATGTAATTTAATGTGATATAATTATCAACATTTTAGATTTTGGAATGAAATAGGAATTTTCAATGTGTTGATATATGTCATATATGTGGGTATGATATGTTTGAGATGTGATATATGAGATATGTGTTGGATTATTGTGATATGTTTGAGATTTGTGATATATGGGATATATGTGTGATACATGTGATATATGGGATATATGTGTGATACATGTGATATATGCTATATATGAGAAACATGGCATGTGAGTGAGTGATACATGGTGTTTAATACACCATAGTAGCTAGGGTGTGTGCTGTGTGCTGATGCCTGTGTGCTAGGTGAATTTTTTTTGTGTGTATGTGAAAATGGTAGTAGCTATGTGCTGCTGCCTGAGAGGCAGTCCCTTCATTTTGGCCGCGGTTGGCAACCACGGCCAAAATGAACTAAATCCAGCTTTAGTTCATTTTGGAAATGAGGGGTCTGGCTTTAGTTCATTTTGGCCGCGGTTGCAAACTGTGGCCAAAATGATCTGGTTTTCCCAGTCCAAGACAGCAGAACAGAACTGCTGCCATTAGCTTATCTGTTTGTGTTGCTGCTGCTACCAACCCCAACTACTCCCGTGAGCTTTTTCCAAGCACGCATATAGCATCCCAATCACACATATCACATATCCCAATCAATTATATCTTATATATCGCGTATATCACATAAACACACTAAATAATTTGAAAGCAATTTATTTCAATATCGGATCGAGAAATTGATTTCATCACATTTATATATACTATGAGTACGTTATATAACATCACATATACTCTCAAATTTTACATTTCCATAAAAATCACATATAAGATACATAAATTTCTAAAAAATTTGCGACGGTGGGTGTTGTACATGTTTTCTACCCTTATTTCCCACCTTTTCCCCATGTTTTTATTTGTTTATTTTCCACCATCGCCTTTATTTTCCCCTGCTTTTTGTTTTCTTTTACCACTTTCACACCTTGGGTGTTTGTCTCATGTGTTGCAGGTAATCGAGCTAAAAATGATGCATTTTGGGCGGCAATGAGGCCTTTGGAGAAAGGGTGGAGAGCGACGAGGACTTAGCCATGCTATGAGGCTAGATGGGTTGAAAAAAGGGTTGGCACGTGGACTTGCACGGCCGTGCCAGTGCACCTGCTGCTCAACGAAGCTCTACAGAAGGCCCGCACAGCCGTACAAATTAGACAGAAGACTCAAAATATGCACGAGCGTCTTGCATGGCCGTGCTAGTTTGGGGCAGTGGGGAGAGCTGGGAGCAGCAAACTGGCTAGCACGGCCGGGCCAATTAGTAGCACGGTCAAGCAAGCGATGCCAGCTTATTTCACACCTAGGTTTTACTCTTTGGCATGGCCATGCCGATTAGCGGCACAGTGACGCACCCGTAATCTACACCTAGGTTCCACCTGGCGGTGTCACGATCGCCAGGTGTGGTATGGCCCCTAGGCTTCAATTTCGGGCTCAATCCGCAAGCGGACGGTGTCGAGTTATAGTATATAAGATGTCGAATCCCACATGGATGGTGATCGTGTCAATTGGTTCGCAGTTTATCTCTAAGTCTTGAAGTGGAATAGCTATCGGGTGAAATATTTGGTTTGGAAGTTGTTGTTGTAATACTAATAAAAAGGGACTAGGGCTTTAGGGATCACCGCTAGGATCGTTGGGGGTTGATGTTAGGATATGATCCTTACATTGCATTAGGGCTAGGGAATTAATCCCCCAATTCGTACCACTCTCGTGGGTTAGAATTGCGGGGTATTTCGGTGGCTCTCGTTGACGCAATGGCGGTAGCCGTCGACGTAGCGGTATAGTTCGTCGATGGATCCCCTCAAGGCGCGAGCCGGGCATGGTCACGTGCCTTGGTTGGATCCATCGATTTCCCTATTCGAATCCCTAGATACCCCTTAAGCACATCAATTCCACAGACCGTGGGCATGATCTCAGTACGGGTTATCTACGGATTCAGTAGGATCTACCGAAATACAACCCTAAATCCCCAATTCAACATAGGGATCCAGATCTACATCTTCCCATATGATCCTAGGGCTAACCCATTAGCCCTAGAGTAATCTACTCACACATGGCAATAGCAGATAAAAATGCAATTCTTAGATATGAAGACATCATCACAGATTAATAAAATAGAGATAAAACTTATAGTGAAGAACGGAGAAAATTGCAATGTATATATCTAGAAAATAACTCCAGGTTCCCAAGCACAAAGACAATCCAGAATAAGAACGATAATCTCCAGAAAAGAGATCCAGAATTCCTTACAAAATTGCCCTAGAATAATCACCTAAAAATTGCCTAAGCTCCCTGTTCAAAACTATCCAAAAATCCTAATCAAAGTTCTCCCTCCAGTCCCCGCATAGCTCCCAGCTTCAAAGCCCAAAATCGCGCACATCGCGGCCTCAGAAAAAACTTTCCAAAAATAGCCTTTGAGTTTCCGACTGAGTAAGTGACTCGGTCGAGTAACAACTGCTCGTTCGGTCGCTCGGGCCGAGTGGAGAAGCTGCTCGACCGAGCACTACAGAAAATCAAAGTTGCTGCTCAGCCTATCCGGACCGAGTAAGCTCTACTCGGTCCGAGTCGGGGTTGACTCGCTCAGCTGCTCGGGCCGCGTCGTGGATTGATTCGACTGGGGAAATTGAGGCTACTCGACCGAGCAGATGAACTGCTCGGTCCGAGTCAGCCTGTATCAGCTCTCTTCTCACATTGACGTTACTCGGTCGAGCAGCCGAGCTGCTCGGCCCGAGTATTTTCTAGGAAACTCAGCAGAGGGCTCCTGGACTCTCTCTCTCTCTCTCTCTCTCTCTCTCTCTCTCTCTCTCTCTCTCTCTCTCTCTCTCTCTCTCTCTCTTCTCCTCCAATGGCTACAGAAGTGTGGCAAACTCCTCCAGAGCCTTGCCAATGAGCTCACGAGCATGTCAGATGTGTCTTTAGTGGGGTCCCAAATCACTCCAAAATCCCTGAAAACTCACAAAACACTACGAAACTCGAAAATATCGTCAGAAATGCAATATCGAAGTAAAATGAGGGATTTGGATGCGAAAATGGCGTGAGATGCAATGAAATAATGATATGGAAATGGTAGAAAATATGGACACATCAAAATCCCCCAAGCTTACCTCTTACTCGTCCTCGAGGAAGACGAATAATCGGTATGCCGGGAGGAAAACAAAAAATAAAATAAGAAAACAAAAATAGAAAGAAAGGAAAAACAAAAAGAGAACTGAGAGGAGAGTGCTAAGAATGATCGGTCAGATCTCAAGCCTAAATAGTATATCACGATACTCTGAATGATAAACATACATGCTATTGGTAATTTCTAGCTTTACAAATCATATGACTAGCATGCAGTGAGGCAAAGAATAGGGATCTACTGAAATAATGCCATCAAATCATATCAATCTCATGCAATCCCTAGAGTCTAGTATAAAGAAGTTGACAATGCCCTTTTCAATCACAGATACACAAGGAGCATAAAGAAATCACCCAACATGCAATAGAGAATAGAAAAAATCATGCCATTCAGATATTCATTTTGATACATGAAAAATCTCCAAAAACTAAAGCAATTCGTAAAGTTTGGGTGTTATTAAATCTCCCCGTTATGCACCGTCTCCACTCTAATGTCATGCTCACTCATGTGATCAGTTGGTTTACCCCCCCCCCCCCCCCCCAGCTTAGCTTGAGGCTTCGCATCTAAGAATATGATATGGAATTTTTATTTTTCTTTCCAAAATAAATGATAGCTTCTAATGAAATGATATAAAACAGTATTTATTCATTTTCTTTCTTTTTCGTTTCTTTTTCACATATGAATATATACACATTTTTTTCTTTTATCTAGAAGCTATACTTTTTCTTTTTGGGTTTGGGAAGTGAGATGCAGTAAAGATAGCTATGGGGGGTGTAACCAACTGATATATTGAGAAATAAATAGATATGTGGAGAAAGAAAAATATTAGAACTCTCGGTTCACACATAAGAGGGTGCACAATGGTTTAATAAAATAAAACCCTAACTAAACTCATAGATATCATGGATATTTTCATTTCTCTAAACAAATACTGAAAAGGCATGCAGTAAATAGTACCATATCAGCAGGCATGTAATCAGAAGTGAAATAAGATAAAAACAGATACTCCAAGTGTTCTAGTGATGCGTGAACCTAAGTGCATTTTTCAACATAAATCATACTAGATACGAGTTCATGCATTTGATTTTCAATTCATTTCAGGCATTAAATCAGATAGATCATCAAAAGAAATGCATGCATATAGATAGTAAATCTGAAATTTATCCTAATAGCATGTCATCGAAAATGAGCATCATGAAAGACTAATAAGGCCACGAGAGATATCACCATGCGGAACATCCCTAGCAAATAAAGAAAGAAAGGCGGAGAAAAGAGGAAAATAAAGAAAAAGAGATGCATGCATGGTGAAAATAGAAAATATGATGCAAAATAAGCAAAAAGAAAACGACGTGAAAAAACGGTGGAAAAGTGAAATAAAAACTGAAATATAGAAAGAAAAGTGCAAAAGAAAAAATAAAAATAAAAATAAAGCGGTAGCGCTCATCCCCAAGCTAAACCTAGCAGTGTCCTCACTGCTAAGAAAACGCTCGTGAGCGGGAAATGATGCTAAAGGGTGGGGTGGGTGGGGGAATAAAATAAAATAAAATAAACAAAACTGTTCAAAGAGAAATAAAATAAAAACATGACATGATGCGATGCAAAATGAGATATGATGCATGGGTGGCGCCTCCCCCAAGTTGTGTAAAAGTAGGGCCCCGAACAGACAGATGGGCACAAAATAAATAGGGGAGGCAAAACAGGTAATGACTACATCAAGCAGAGGCACCACCCTCTGGGGGGTGGTGATGGGTCCCTCTGCTGCTGACCAGGAGTGATTGGTTGGAAGATCTGGTCGGAACTCGTGGGGTGGGCTGGCGGTGATATCAGCAGAATGTAAAATCAGGGCAGAAAGTGGATCTACTGTGTGACGGAAGACTCAACAGTGGTAGAAACAGGCTCTACAGAAGCCTGAGGAAGTGAAGCACTGAGTGGTGCAAAGTGTGTCAAGGTGTCTAACCTGGGAGGCGATGCTGGTGCAAGGATAACAGTAGGTGGGCCACGGTGACGAAGCATGTCTATGATAGATGTAAGATCCGACTCGACTCTAGATCAGTGAGTAGCCGTCGCGAGTAAAAAGTCATCGAAATCCCGCCGTAAGCGGGAAGTCAACTCTGTAGGGATCGTCTAACCCTTGCAATACTAACAACACACACTAGAGGGGGGGTGAATAGTGTAATGGCAATAAAATTGTCCAAATAAAATTTAACTTGCAAATGCGGAATTATAAATGCAAGAGGAATTAAATGGCACAATCAATCCAAATGCAAACACAAAGTTTTACCCTGGTTCCTCAAACTTGGGTACATCCAGCCACACCAATATTCACTATATTCCCACACAGAGAAGGGAATACAAATATCACAAGGAGATACCCCCACAAAGAGGATTTATGCCCTACACAAGGACCCAACCGATCCTACACAAGGATCAAGACTCCCACATAGAGAATCACTAACTCCCACTCAGAGAATTAGGGTTAGCCCTACACTAAGACACTAGAACTCTCACAAAGAGAGTTAATTCTCACAAAGAGAATTCCCTAGTCCCACAAAGAGACAACCTCCCACGAAGAGAGAAACTCCCACAAAGAGAGTGTCCTAATCCCACAAAGAGAAATAGGAAAACCGTTTACACCCTGTAAAGTAAATACTCTTACCTATGCCTTGAGATGCTTACTCATGAATGAATGCAAGGCAGGGAAGAGGATCTCCAAGTGTTGGAATATGCTTGAAAGCATTTGGATGATTTCCCTTGAGCTGGACTTCAATGCATGAAGAAAGATGAATGCTCAATAGAGGGAAATGAGGGAGCTTAAGAGTGGCTTATTGATCTCTTGAGATTTTCTATAGAGTCAAGAGTTTATCAAATGTTGTCAAGAGTTCTCAAGAAAGGCAGCACACTCATATATATAGGAGTCCTATATCAAGCCCAAAAACCCAAAGAAACAGCCAAATAATCAAATCTGCAACGGCTAGAAACTGGGTGAAAACGACAGGAACAGTCGACTGATGATCATAAGACAGTCGACTGATCAACGGCTAGAAAATATCCAACGGCTATAATCTGAGCCAGGACAGTCGACTGACGAAGTCAATACAGTCGACTGACAAACAGGACATGCGCCTGTTAATCCTTCAGCAGACGACTGCTGCAGGGGATGGATCGAAACAGAGAGCTGCACTCTTTCTCCAATTTTACGCACAGGCGACTGATGTAAAAACTACAGTCGACTGTCAAATAGTCAGGCGACTGTACATTCTTCATCAGTCGACTACAGTAAAGTATGGAGAGAAGACAGAGAGATGCAGAGATTGCACTTACGCTAGACAGGTGACTGTTGACCAAATCTCAGGCGACTGTAAATATACAGGCGACTGGGAACTGATTGACAGGCGACTATGCGTAAAGCTCAAGTTTGAGTCAATAGAAATGTTGACTTGAGCAGTGCATATCAGGCAACTGTAGAAGGATCTACAGGCGACTGGAAATCACCCAGTCGTCTGTGTTTCCCTCATCAGACGACTGACGGAAAGAGTGAACCTATTGGGTTGGATTCTATGATAATCATAAAGTTCACTAAGATGGTTAATGCATGTCCATGAATGAGCAAACCATCTAGCAAGGCATTACATCAACCCTAGACTCAAAAAGAGAGAGAAAGCAATAAAGTAAATTACATGGATTACAATGCTTTCTGAAGATTCTAAGTCTTCAATCTATGATGCCTTGATTGCTCTCCATCATCTCCAAGCTTTGGCACTCCTTGAGTCCAAACATTGGCCCTTCTTCACAAGATGTACATCCTTACACCAAGTGATTAGTCTCCAAGAAAGATATCCTTGAAATAAACTGAGAGACTAAACCATGAGATTCATTAGCAACAACATAATGTTGTGATCATCATCAAAATAAGATTGGTATGAAACACCAATACTTAACAAACTCCTCTAACGCAACCAGGAGAGTGTCGAAAGAACGAGAGTCGGGTGGAGAGAGGAAAGTGTCTGTGAGTCACCACTCTCGTGAATCGGCCCTTTACAACTGATGCACGGTGCTAGCGTGGAAGGTAGGAGAGGGTAAGCTCGTAATTAGCTCAGAGACGGCTGAAGAAAGAGATGTAGTCGACACAGAAGAGTAGACAGACGTCGACACACTCTCGGTAAAAACGGCAGCTGAAGTGGAGGAAGTGGGGCCAGATAGTGGAATGTGTGGACCTAAAGAGATAGGAACTGATGCTATAAGGTCCGAAAGAGGTGGGAGGGTGGGGGCAGGATCGTGGACGGGAGAGTCAAGATATATGGGTGCGTCAGCAAAAGTTATATCGGTGCCCTCCGGCACCGATACAGAGGTCGAAGAAATCTGAGTCTCGGGGCAAGAGGTGAAGACAGTCCCCGAGGACTCGACCGTGGTGGGGGTGGCAGATACTGTGGTGGTGGAAGAAGCGGCTCCAGAAACTGATGGGTGCACAGGTGGGATAGGGAGGCCGGTAACTAATGCAGCTATGTCATGCAACTCAAACATCAGGGAGCGTGGGTCCCGGTCATCTGCTGCTGCCTCGACTGGTGCTCCGGGAGGCTCGAGCATGTGTATGGCGGGGAGTGGCTCGACTCTAAGAAGCATCCAGTCAATCTGGACGGCCGGAATGTGTGTGAGGTGAGGGGTGGGAAGCACCATATGAGCAGTGTGGGTGGTGCCTACGAGGTAAAGCCAGTGACGATCACCATAGGGTCGAATGATATGCATATGCTCGAGCACGCCAATGGTCATGCGTGTCGGACTAGGGAACGGTGAAGGTCAGTTGGAATGGGAATATCTAGCATCTAGCAAAAATAGTGAAGAAGCCACCGCAGCAAATGTCTGTGGAGTTGTAGGTGGTGGCTGTCTGGTAAAGTCTGTGACACAACCGGTGGGCTGCGTCGGAGATCATGAAGGGTCGCAGAGAGCCATCAGGGTAGAATCGAAGAAGCCGGGTCATACCCATAAGATGGGTAAGCTCAGGGAGGGATATGGTCCCGACCTCAGGTCTGCAGAAAAGGGTGCAAGCTAGGTGCCGCTGAATGTAGCGAAGGCATGGATGCACAATGCACGATGCCTTCGCCCGGTTAGGGTGAGACTATGGAAGTCCAAAAATACGCTCCCAGAAGGCGCGAGCGTCAAAAGTGTCAACGTCAAAGATCAGGGAGAAGGCTAGTCTGGGATCTGGGATAGTAGGGCAGAGAAAATACTCTCAGATCATAGCAAATGTGACAGTGCAGTCACGATTCAGGAGGCGGAAGGTGATGTCGTCACCTGCTGGGGTGAGAGCGAGGGAGCTGAGGCACTCGAGTGCTATATGCGTGTAGGTCGGAGCGTGTACACCAAGGAAATGGTCGAAACCGATCGCTCGGTACAAGTGGTGAACTCCCTGTAGGAGTCCCAGGGATCTGAGGTCGGGCACGTCTATGAAAACCGTAGGAATGAGACGGCGCTGAGAGAGCTTGAAAAAGCGCTCCCGATGTGCAGGGTCTTGGAACGTGATACTATATGTCGGGAGAACGTGCGGGTATGTCATCCCTGGTGGGTGTGGGGTGTGGGGGTGATGAGGTAGAGACGGTGGAGGCATCGGTGGAAGGGATAGGGTCTGTGGTGGAGGGGATCACGACTGACGTGACAGGTGTGGTGGTGGGGGAATGGTAGTGGTGATAGCGGGAGCTGAGGTGGAGGGTGTGGTAGTGGAGGATGTGGTGGTAAGGCGGGCACGACGCTGTGGTCGGGAAGAGGAGGCGCCAGATGACGACCTCTTCCCGCGAACGGTGGGGGTGGTGGATCCGCGTGTGTGAACCATCGTGTCGCGTGCAGTATGATGATACGGTATGAAAATATGGAAGGGAAAGAGTGTATCGTATGTGTTATAGATGCGAACGATATGAGTGCCCAAAAGATCCCCCAAGCTAGTCCTCACAGCTGCTACTGACGTAAGCAGAGAGTACCTGCAATTTGAAACGATCAAAACATTAGATAATCGAGTAAAAATGGGTGATACGCAGATATGAGTTGACTCGGACTGAGCAGTGATACTGCTCGGCCTGTGTTGTGCTACTCAGTGAGAGGCTGTAACCGAGCACTCTAGTGCTTGGTCTGTGCCCTAGGGCACAGTCGAGAGGAAATTGGGGGGGGGGGGGGGGCTTTGGGCCATCGCCGGTGGGGAGAGGGGGGGAGGGCGGCGGGGGGGGGTTTTAACGGAGGGGTTGGGGTTATGGGGGGCTGGTCGGCGGCGCCGTTGGCAGCGGGTGGCGCCATCGTCGGGGCTGTCGACTAGAGAGGGCGAATTGGGTGGGAAGAGAGATCCGATGGGGAGGGAGCAGCAGGGGGGTTTTAATGTCGGGGGGAGTTTGGGGGGAAAGGTGGGATGGCGGTGCCATCGGCGGTGGTGGCGCCGTCGACGGTGCCGTTAACTGATTAGGGCGAAGGGGGGAAAGGGAGGGGAGGGGGCAGGTAGATAGAGAGAAAGAGAGAGATAGGGGGAGAGGGGCTGACCGGAGGAGGGCGGCGCTACAGGCGGCGCCGGGTGACGGTGCGGGTGGAGGAAGACAGCTCGGGGCAATGGTTTGAACGAGTAGGGTAGAGGTGAAGCTCGGGGGGAATTTTGTGTGGGTAAAAGTGATTTAGATTAGGGTTAAAAAATTTTGACGGTGGAGTAAATAAAACAAAACAGGTTGACACCTGACTCGACTCGGTCCGAGCAGCTAGGCTACTCGACCGGGTCAATGTAAAAATTTTGATGCGAAATACTCCCTTGTCGGCTCGACCGAGCAGTGTGATTCTCGGTCCGTGTCGAATCCTACTCGGGCCGAGCCAATAATATTCTGTCCGGGTTGGTAGAGTGACATTTTCTCCCCAAATTTCAAAGCCTGTACAACTCGACCGAGCAGTAGGTTGCTCGGACCGCGTCGATTTCTACTCGAACCGAGAAGTAGGCTGCTCGGTCCGTGCAGAAACTGCACTCTCTTATTCAAATTTCCGTGTCTGCTCCGCTCGGCCGAGCAGTGAAGCTGCTCGGTCGAGTCTCCTGTGTCTCATGTCCTCTTCTTTTTCTTTGGTTTTCTCCCCAAATCTTCGAATCTGATGCTCTCCTCCGGTTTCCTTCCGTTTATAATGTCGATACGCATACCCCCAATTGTCTGTCCTACACAAAATACGAACTCATCAATTTTTTTGTGATTTTTGTCGTTTTGTGTAAAAACACGAAATAATAATAAAAAATAAGAAGATGAAAATCCAAAATAAATTGGGTTGCCTCCCAATAAGCGCTCGTTTTTAGTCGTGAGCTCGACTCCCTCAAATATATCAATTCTCATTTGGTGCGCGCGTTGGTCGTGCGTCAATCTTTGTGATGGTGAAATCCGACGGCGTTTGATCTCTGCCTACTTCAAGATTCTCCTCCATGTAGCATATAGTCTTCGGTCCTTGATGATTTGCTGAATGACGTAGAAACTCCTCATCCAATACTTGGATGTATGCGACGACCGCTTTGTTATAGGTTGGGTTGTCGTCATCGTCGATGGTTGTCTTCATCGGGTCCTTCATAACCCCATCGGAAGTAAAATCTTCAATGGCCTCCTCTTCAAGAAGCTCTAAATAGCTGGCCCCTTCTATATGGGCTCGCTCTCTCATCGGCTTTTGTAGCCGGAACTCAGCTTCAATATCCCCCACGTTGAGAGAGAGGGTCCCTTCTCGGACGTCTATCAGAACACCGACCGTCGCCCTGAAGGGGCGGCCAAGTATAAGTTGGGAGTTCCCTCCCTCAGGCATGTCCATGATGATGAAGTCGACTGGGACACATAGTCCTGGAGGTATTTGGAGGATGACGTCCCTCGCTATTCCCACCGGGTAGGTGATAGAATGATCGACAAGCTGGATGGACATGCTCGTCGGTTCTAGCTCACTTCCCGTCTGAAGTCTCTTGAAGATGGAGAGGGGCATCAGACTGATGCTAGCCCCCAAGTCAATTAATGCTCTACTGATTGGCATCCCGCCGATGGAACATGGCACGGTAAAGCTCCCCGGATCCGGTAGCTTCCGAAGGAGATGATTTTTGATGACGGAGGTGGAATCCTCCAACAGCTTGATTTCTTCGAGCTTCCTCTTTCCCGTGATGATATCCTTCAAAAATTTAGCGTATGTCGGGATCTCGGTGATGGCATCTATAAACGGGATGTTTAGCTGAATTTCCTTCAGTAACTCTATGAACTTGTAGTACTTCTTCTCCATCTTGGCTAGGGCTAGCCTCTGTGGGTATGGAGGGGGCGGTCGGGAAACCTTACTCCTGGATGCATCGACGGGAGGCGGTGTAGTAGTAGGCATGACGGGAGGGGCATCCACTTTCTCCTCAATAATGCTAGGCCCTTCAGTGGCCTCTTCTATATAGCCATCATCAACAGCTTCTTCAATGGTGACCTTCTCCTTGTTCGACACCTGAACCATGACGGGGTCAGTAACCTGTCCTCCTCGTGTGGTCACTGAAACCACGGCATTGGCTTGGGCTCTCTGGTTTGCCTCCGGCTGTGCGGGCAATCTCCCCTGATTCTTCAAAAGTTGTGACATTTGCCCCCTCAGTTCATCGAGTGAAGAATTTATATTCTTGAACTGGTTCGATGTATCCTGATTGAAGCAAATCTGGCCACCCATGAAAGTCTCCAAAGTGAATTCAAGACTGGACTTTGGTGGATTGGGCACATAGTGGGGCGGCCGGTTGAACTCATAACCTGACGGTTTGTAAGGCCCAGCTGGCCTAAATCTGAGCTGGCCTAAATCTGCCCTGCTGCTGGCTCTGCTGCTGCTGAGGAGGAGGTGGTGGTCTCTGAAATTATAGAGGTTGCATCCCTCTACTTGGGTTTCCATAGGAAAACCCCGGGTGATTCCTGGCAGCTGGATGCTGCCACTGATTCAGTCCCTCTCCTTGGACGTACTGTATGGTCTCAGATGTCTCAGCACCCTCATAGTGGGCCTCACTAGGGATATATCCCTGATCCACATACTCCTTTACAGGATGGTATGATGTGCTGGGTGAAGCAGGGATGGAGTCTAGACGCTACTCAATGCGGGCCACTTGCTTGCACAAGGTCTCTATATGAGAATCCAAGTGGCTAGCGACCTTGACCTCAAGAGTCCGGGTCACAACGGTCCGTTCATCGTTCCACTGCTGAGTGTTGGCCGCCATATGCTCCAACAAATCTATAGCCTCCTCGGGAGACTTATCAAGTAAGGCGCCCTACGCCGCAGTATTGATGATCATCTTGGTGCTAGGCTAGAGCTGGTTATAGAAGCTCTACACCAAATCCCATGGCTCGATCCCATGGTGAGGACACTGATGTTGGAGGTCCTTGAATCTCTCCCAGGCCTCGTAAAGTGACTCCTGTGGGAGCTGCTTGAAGTTAAAAATGGCCCCACGGATCCGGACCGTCTTCGATGGTGGATAAAACTTATCCACAAATGCAAGAGCAAGCTTCTCCCACGTAGTGAAGTGGTTGGGAGGATGGACCCGGAGCCAATATGAGGCTTTATCCCATAAGGTGAACGGGAAAAGCCACAGCTTCACAGCATCATCACTGATGTCATTTGCCTTGAACGTATCACACTTCGCCAGGAAGGAGTCAATGTGATGGTTGGGATTTTCATGAGGATGCCCATGGAAGGGATCCTACTGCATCAGATTGATCAACCCCGTCTTGAGCTCGAAGCTCGCTGCCGCCAGTTGCGGTCTGAGAATGGAGGAGTTATTCCCAAAAGTCGGTTTCATGTTGTCCCTGATGGACCCGGTGCGGGGAGGAGGAAGAGGATTTTCTCCCATCTGAGCGGATGGAGATGAACTTCTGCTAGAGGCTCTCAAAGCCCTCGCTGTCTTTTCGATCTAAGGATCGAATAATAGCTCTCTGGTAAATCCCTTGTAGCGAGGGTTCATGCACCAACAAAACTCAAAGAAATACCGTCAGTAGCACCGCAATAAATAAAAAGAATAAAAATGATGGAAAGGTGAGAAATGGTTAGAATGCTAGCAAACTTCACAAAATGAAAATAAACTGAGATAGAACACTATTGCCGTCTCCGGCAACGGTGCCAAAAACTTGACGCACCCGTAACCTACACCTAGTTTCCACCTGGCGGTGTCACGATCGCCAGGCATGGTATGGCCCTTAGGCATCAATTCCGGGCTCAATCCGCAAGCGGACGATGTCGAGTTATAGTATATAAGATGTCTAATCCCACAGGGACGGTGATAGTGTCAATTGGTTCTCAATTTATCTCTAAGTCTTGAAGTGGGATAGCTATTGGGGTGAAAGATTTGGTTTGGGAGTTGTTGTAATACTAATAAAAAGGGACTATGGCTTTAGGGATCACCGCTAGGATCGTTAGGAGTTGATGTTGGGATAGGATCCTTACATTGCATTAGGGCTAGGGAATTAACCCCCCAATTCGTACCACTCTCGTGGGTTAGAATTACGGGGTATTTCGGTGGCTCTCGTTGACGCAATGGCGGTAGCTGTCAACGTAGCTGTATAGTTCGTCGATGGATCCCCTCAAGGCAGGAGCCGGGCATGGTCACATGCCTTGGTTGGATCCATCGATTTCCCTATTCGAATCCCTAGATACCCTATAAGCACATCAATTCCACAGACCGTGGGCATGATCTCAGTACGGGTTATCTACAGATTCGGTAGGATCTACCGAAATACAACCCTAAATCCCCAATTCAACGTAGGGATCCATATCTACATCTTTCCCTAGGATCGTAGGGCTAACCCATTAGCCCTAGAGTAATCTACTCACACATGGCAATAGCAGATAAAAATGCAATTCTTAGATACGAAGACATCATCATATATTAATAAAATAGAGATAAAACTTACAGTGAAGAACGGAGAAAATCGTAATGTATAGAACTAGAAAATAACTCCAGGTTCCCAAGCACAGAGACAATCCAGAATAAGAACGATAATCTCCAGAAAAGAGATCCAGAATTCCTTACAAAATTGCCCTAGAATAATCACCTAAAAATCGCCTAAGCTCCCTGTTCAAAACTATCCAAAAATCCTAATCAAAGTTCTCCCTCAGTCCCCGCATAGTTCCCAGCTTCAAATCCCAAAATCGCGCGCATCGCAGCCTCAGAAAAAACATTCCAAAAATAGCCTTTGAGTTGCCGACCGAGTAGGTGACTCGGTCGAGTAACAGCTACTCGTTTGGTCGCTTGGGCCGAGTAGAGAAGCTGCTCGATCGAGCACTACAGAAAATCAAAGTTGCTGCTCAGCCTATCTGGAATGAGAAAGCTCTACTCGGTCCGAGTCGGGGTCGACTCGGTTAGCTGCTCGGGCCGCATCGTGGATTGCTTTGGCTGGGGAAATTGAGGCGACTCGACCGAGCAGATGAACTGCTCGGTCCGAGTCAGCCCGTATCAGCTCTCTTCTCACATTGACGTTACTCGGTCGAGCAGCCGAGCTGCTCGGCCCGAGTATTTTGTGAGAAACTCAGTAGAGGGCTTTTGGGGGCTGTCTCTCTCTCTCTCTCTCTCTCTCTCTCTCTCTCTCTCTCTCTCTCTCTCTCTCTTCTCCTCCAATGGCTTCAGAAGTGTGGCGAACTCCTCCAGAGCCTCGCCAATGAGCTCACGAGCATGTCGGATGTGTCCATACCCAAGTGGGGTCCCAAATCGCTCCAAAATCCCTGAAAACTCACAAAACACTACAAAACTCGAAAATATCGTCAGAAATGCAATATCGCAGTAAAATGAGGGATTTGGATGCGAAAATGGCGTGAGATGCAATGAAATAATGATATGAAAATGGTAGAAAATATGGACATATCACACGGCCGTGCATACTGTTTTCTATTTAAGGAATGTGTGTAATGAACTATGAAGGCATCTTTTGATTTCCCGAACCTTTTCTATTGTGTTTTGGGCGATTTTGCTTGGGATTTCTTGATGTAATCTTGCTACTATCTTTGTAAGAATATTTGCCCCTTTGTTTAGTTTAGTTAATCTTGTTTGTTTTCCTATTACATAGTGTTACTAGTGACTGATTGTCATCTATTTGTCCATTTTATTACTTGCTTAGTTATGAACTCCAGTTCACTGACTCTACTAGTTTTAGACATGAATAGTGAGTAGTCCATTAAGCTAGGGCCACATAAAGCCCTATTGTAAGGATTGATCGCAATGGATCGCCCCAAATATCGACCCAAATATCGGTTGTAGTCCCGTTTTAGGTTGGACATTGAGCCTCATTCGATCCACGCCGTTAGGATGCTATACAATCCAAATCATCAACTAACCCTTAAGACTTGGATTTGACACCCCTAAACGGAGGATTGACTATCTAGTGCCCGGCGCCAATGACCAATCGGGCACACTCACTAGAACTACCAATAACGTAGCTCGCGACTAACCATCGATGATACGATATGGATCCAACCTATTATCCGAGTCTCCTCTCTCATGGTTAGACATTGAGGAGATGAGAATTGAGGCCTAGCCCTCATTCGATGACTACAATCCTTGTGTCGAGAAATTAGATCCATTGCCTTAATCCTTGTGATAGAGGTGATACGCTAGCCCTAGCTCTTTCATCCATTGAACTTCCATTAGCTATTTCCTCTTTTTCTTGATATACTCTTGAACTCACGGCTACACAAAACACGACACAAATCTTAGGTTTCAAACCATTGCCTCCTCGTTTTAAACACATGTAGGCTACACGATCCGTGCGTTTGCAGATATTTAAAGCACACAACAAGTTTTTAGCGTTGTTACCAGGTAGGCAATCGGCTTGACTTTGCATTGATTTCGTGTTTAGTATATCGTGCCTTTATTTATTTATTTTTATTCTTTTTGACACTAACCATACTACTGACAATTGTTTTAGTCCTTGTTCTTCTCTTATGCCCAGGAGGTGCCTCAGTTCGGGAAATCTAGTACTTCTTGACCCCGAAATTGAAGCTACATTGAGAAGATTAAATGGGGAGAGGCGCAGAAGGAAATTGCAAGAAAGAATGACTAACGAACCGGAACCTCCGAAGTCTCTCATGGACTTCGGCATGCCCTCGAGCAGCCATATTTCCATCATTCAGCACCCTACAGTCACAACAACATATTTTGAGCTGAAGCTCGACCTCATTCAGTTTATTCAGCATGACCAGTTCAACGGCCACCTATGAAAGCCTAAATGAACATCTGACAAATTTCCTGGATAAGTGTGATACCATCAAGCTGAACAACATTTCTGAGGATGCCATAAGATTATTGTTGTTCCCTTTCTCTCTAAGGGACAAGGCCAAGGAATGGCTAAAGAGCAATGAGGCAGATATTTTTACCACTTGAGAATCCGTAGCAAGGGCCTTCTTAAATAAGTTCTTCCCCCCCGGAAAAACCATGAAGTATAGAAATGAAAACACCTCATTCGGTCAGCAAGACGGGGAGAGCCTATATGAAGCATGGGAGTGTTACAAAGAGCTCCAAAGGAGATGCCCCCACAATATGATCCCAGACTGGTTACTAATTCAGACTTTCTACAATGGGTGGAAGAATCAGATGAATATCTCAATTGACGCAGCAGTAGCAGGAGCCATCATGACAAAGACCCAATTAGCGGCAAAGACATTGTTGGAAGAAATGGATTAATCCAACAACTACCATTGAGACAATGAAAGAGATTCCACCAAGAAGGGTGGCAAGATTGAGGTTGATGTGATTACGCTCTTTGAGAGCAAGTTTGACAGCCTAGCCCAACAGATTTCTCAGATCAAGGCTGAAGGAAAGGGAGTTTCCTCTTTGTTGGCCATGGTGGCCAATTGCGAGATATGCGGGATTCAGGTGCACCAATCCCTTGATTGCCAGTTTGGAGCAGCACAAACCCAAGGCATGTCATTGGAGCAAGTGAATGCCTTATACAACAAAAGGCCTCAAGGAAAATCTTATTCACAGACATATAACCCGCGGTGGTGGAACCACCCGAATTTCTCATAATGGAGATGGAACTTCCAATCTCCATAAACTCAGCAGATTGGGTTCCAGCAAGCAAGGCCAATGGACTACTATTGAGGGCTTCATGGCCCAGCAGGCGCAGAGAAACGATAGCTTGCAGATTGCCATCATACAGGGGAGCACTAGATTGGATGCTCTCACCTCCTCCAACAAGATGTTGGACACCCAGTTGGCCTAGTTAGCACAGCAGGTAGGCGCCATAGTGAATTATCAAGGATCACTCCATGCTCAGCCCGAGTAGAACCCGAGAACGATGAATGTTGTTATACTAAGTAGTGGTAGGAAGCTAGCTGCACCCCATGGTGAGCAACGAATCCCTGAGAAGGATGTTGATTCTAGAGAGCTGAAGGATAAGGAAGATATCGAGGAGCCGACACATGTCTATGTTCCATCGGTGTCATACCCATTGAGGTTGGCTAAAGGGAAGTTAGAGGAGAAATATGGGAAATTTTCTGAGGCTCTAAAGCAGTTGAGCCTAAACATCCTATTCATGTATGCCCAGACAGAGATCCCATCCTTCGGCCAGTTCCTCAAAGATTTGCTGAAGAAGAGGAAAGCATCCACGGTGGCCCTCTCTAAGGAATGCATCGCAATTTTACAAAACAAGCCACCGAAAAAATTTGTAGACCCAGGGAGTTTCTTGATTCCTTGCTTGATCAAAGATATACATGTCCGTCATGCTCTATGAGACTTGGGCGCTAGTGTTAGTTTGATGCCCTTGTCTATATGCAGGAAGCTGGAGATGGGAGAGCTCGAGTCGACCATGATAACGATGTAGCTCGCTGACAGATCTATTAAGTACCCCGTGGGGACGCTGCATGATGTTCCAGTTGAGGTAGAGGGGATCGTGATACCATGTGACTTCGTTGTCCTTGACATGGTCGAGGATTCTAAGACGCCTATTATTTTGGGAAGAATGTTCCTAGCGATGGCTGGTGCAGTTATAGACATTAAGAATGAGAAGCTGTCATTTAGCGTGGGGGACTGGAAGCTCGACTATGAGTTTCGAGAAAGTGTGAAGGCACCCCGTGCCCAAGGAGTGCCTCCACATCGACACACTTGCAATACCAAGGATGAAGCACAAGGAGAAAACTCTTATATGAGAAACCCCTACTTCTTTTGAAGTTTAAAAATATTTTTTTTTCTCAAAAATTGATCATTAAAAGTTATCTTAAAAATTTAACAACCCTCTCTATGTTGAGGAAACTTCAGGTCAAGACAGATGGCCAAAATTTCCCTCCAATGGTAAATATGGATAGTTAAAATCTTCTTGTTATATTCCCAATGGCTAGTCCTAGTCGACTAGAGTACACCTTATAGTCGACTAGGCCATTAGCTAGTCGACTAGGAGAAGTGCTTTGGTCGACTAGGCCAGGCATGTCAAGAGGTTGTTTGCTCTTTGTATTATCTAGTCGACTGGAGTACACTTACTAGTCGACTAGGCTATGACTTAATCGACTAGTTCATATACAATGGCCGACTAGATAAACATGCTTGCTAGCATATGATTCTTAGGTTTAGCTGGTCAGCTAGGTGTCTATTGTAGGTGACTAGTTAACCTATAAATCATTATATTTAACCTATAACCCTTAAGATATGTTTTGAAAACTTTTCTAAACATTTTAAATATATATTTAAGAATTCCTAATTGTGTGTGCTAAGGCCTTAACATTCTAATGACGACAAAATATAAAAATTACATTATATTGCATTTTCTTTGAAGTTCTTGATATAGCCTTGAATATTTATACTCCTTGTCTTGATTCCCTTGATTCTTATGCCTTGGTTGAACCCACTTTACTTTGAGTGCACTTTGATTAGCTTTAAACTTTTATACTTACACTTATTAATTATTAGATGACATGTTTGCTCATCATGGAAATACACCTTGGGTGATTCAATATCCTAACTGTGGAAAATAGGGCTATATATCTAGATATCATCAAAGAAAATCAGCACAAATTTCCTAAGATAAGGTTTGAAGGTAGAATTCATAAGAGCCTGGAAAGTGGATGGAGCATTAGTGAACCCAAATGGCATGACCAAGAATTCGTAATGACCTTCACGAGTCCTAGTGCGGTCTTGTAAATATCATTTTCATATATCTAACTCGATGGTAATTAATGAGTGGTTATTTTACACATATGTAGTGGGGTTATTCCATGCATAATGTCATACTTTTCCCCATTTTATATGCAACATCATCCCATTTTCGTTCACTTTCACTCTTTGGGTGTTCACGTGCATTTCAGTTTGAAATACAGCTTAAAGGAGCCAATTTGAGTCAGATAAGTGAAAGGAAGAAGTGAGTCAGAGAACAAGATCGATAGAGTTGAAGATGATGAGCTTCAGGTCCCATGCGACCGTTTATGGTGACACTAACGGCCGCGTCACCCAAAGACAGACCAACTTCGCATGGAGCTGAGGAGCCATCGACACGGCCATGTGGCTACCCCCACATGGCTGCATCAAATGGGCTAGAGAAGAAATCTTTGGAGTTTGAGAGATCTCAAGTGACACGGTCATTTCAATGAGAAGATGCGGCCACGTAGAACGCCCAAATCTCTGGAAATTTTTGCCCAAGTTCTCTCACTGACACGGTCGTGTCGCTTCATCGAAACGACCGCATAGAAGACTCAATCCAAGCCAAATATAAGAGGATCCATGCAGTCGAGTGGCTATCCTACACGACCACATGGAGGAGATATCACAAGAAAGCACACAAGGCTTACAAAGATTGAAGATCTGCTTAAAACTATGTGGTTATATTCACTTCTCTTTATTTTTTTCATTTGTTGAGCATCTCGTCTCGATTCCAACACATATTTATTTGTATTTTTCTGAGATCGGAATAATTTTATAAATTTTCTGTAAGACGAAGCTACGAGGCTGAAATTCTGATGTTCCACGCGGACGCATCTAGTCGGGTTTTTCTCTACCCGTTAGGGTTTCTAGCTGGTTATAAGAGGATTTTGTGTGCCGTTTTGAAGGGGGATGACCCTTGGAGGTGTTTTCTTCCTCTTTTTCATATTTTTCCTTAGTTTTAGGAGTGGGGGTAGGTTAAATTAGGTTTTTGGAGGCGTTCTTTGATCGGTTCAAGCTTGTAATCTTCATATCTTTGTATTGCAACCATCAAGATAAGTTTCTCATTCTTTGTTTTGATAATTTTTATATTTTTTGCTATCTCTTCATTGAATCTTTGTTAATCTCTATGATTCTATATATGTCTTGTGAGTATATTTTAATCTAGGATTTGGTGGATCCTTAATTGTGGGGTTAAGCATGTATTGATGAGTTTTGGTTGGTTGTTGTATGAATGATGATTAAAGGTATGTTGGGATGATTATTATCAATGTAATTTGAATTCCCCCTTCATGATTAATTAGATTAATTCACGATTGACGTTAGGGTTAATCTCGGGTTTCTGAATACATTAATCGATACTATCGATGCAGCTGAAGGAAGTCAGGCATCGATCAGAGCCATCCTAACATAGATCCGAATCCTAATCTACGGATGTGTCTTGGAGGAATATTGGTGACATTTGTCAGACGTAACGCATCTAGCACGTATCGATGCATGCCGGAAGTTGGTATCGATTCGGGCTAGGTAGTCCTATCATGCAGCACGGAAGTGAAGGGTAGGGTTAATATAAGAGGATATCTTATCATTCACCACGGAGGTATGTGGTAAGTGGATACCCTTAGATTAGATGACCTCCTTATATCCCATGAGTTCCAACCCAAATCAATTCATGTCCAAACCACAATTGGGTGAAACCTAGCTCTAGATTCCTTTTCATTCTATTTGTTCCTCCCTATTCTATACACACTCCACATATCCTTCACGTAGCTAATTACGACCAAGGATTGATCTAGTACTCAATTACCCAACCTCCTTGCGGACGACCCGTTAGCGCTACGACGACAGCAGTGCGCTTGTGGTTTATAAGCTTAAAACTCCTAACCGTAATCATCTCTATTACGTGACATATAATTCATTAAGTAATTTATCAATTACATGTATGTAAAATGTGTATTTAATAATTTATTGATTGAGATCATAGTAATCCACCAAATTCTCCAACTTCCATCAGCTTTGTTAACCATCACCATTGGAGATGCATTGGGGCTAGTGCTTAACTTTATAACTCATACATGTAGTATTTTGGCAATTTTCCCCTTAATCTCATTTTTTTAGAAAATGAGCATGCTCATAGGGTCGTAAGCACACAATTTAGCATCTGTTTTCATGAGATTTCTATGATTGCAATGCCTTGAAGGAGGCAATTCTTAATGTTCTTGAAACAAATCTTGATATTATCGCAAGATACCGTAAAGACTTGGATTCATGGGTTGTCCTTCCATTGTTTTGCAAGGATCTTGCTTAGCCAAGGTTTCCATTACTTGCATGGTTATGACCTTCAATTGCATCAAATATCCTTCCCTTGTTGCTTGGTGGATTTGCAAATTTTCTTTTCTCTCACCATTTAGGAATTTTGTCTTGTTATTCCTTACCAAATGTGTTCATTGGCCTGAAATTGAAACACCATTTGTAGCTTTTTGAAGTTCATTAATGAGTGTTTATTTCATTTGTTTTAAGTGGGGATTTTCCATGCATTATATCATATAAACTCCCACTTTATTTACCACTTCAACATTTTATCGTTCTGTTTTACTCCTTGGGTGTTTATGTACGTTTCAGGTTAAAATCTAGCTTAAAGGAGCCAAATTAAGTCAAAGAAGTGAAAGGAAGAAATGAGGTGAAGAAACGGAAGCAAAAGAAGAAGGGAAGCTAGAAATGTAGATCCACGCGGTCGCATGACATTTCCATACGACCGCATCGGAGGGAGCCCAAATGAAGAACATTGGAGCATATGACACGACCGCGTGTGACATTTCCACACGGCCGCATCAGGGAGAGAAAATGGAGCCCAAAATAAGCTAAGGAGAGGCCATTCGACACGGTCGCATAGATCTGCACGTTGTCACGTCGAGGGTAGCAACTTTCTAGAACTCTTGATATGATATCCACGTAGTCGCGTGGCTACTCCCACACGACTATGTAGAAGAGCTCAAGCCCAAGACTCAATCAAACCTGCATACGACCTTTTGACATGGTTGTGTGGGCCAACCAAAGCAGTTGAAGGTTTATCGTCGTGGTCGTGTCGGCTTACCAAAGGACCACGTCAATGATGGCAAGTTGAGGCCTCTGGGAACTAGCATTTGAGGAGGTCACGTGGCCTCGCCAAACGACCGCATCGAATCCACATTCTGAAGGTAATCTTGAGGCCAGCAAGCAACCGTTATCAATGTGTCCGCGTGGATCTTCCACGCGGTCGTGTCGGATCGAATTTCCAGCGTACCTGCTCGGGTTCTGAGTGATTATTTAAGGCATTGGGGAACCATCAGAGCAAAGTGGGCGACCATTGGAGGCATTTTTCATCCCTTTTCCATCTTTCTCTTAATTTTAGGAGTATGAGTAGGTTAGATTAGGTTTCTATTCAGTTTTCCTTGATGTGCTTGTAAACTTGGATATTTTATATTGCGACGAATGAAGCTAAGTATTTCTCTCTTAAATTTGTGTTTTCTATTTGTTTTGCTGTTTTCTTTTTACTCGCTTGTTATATATATGATTTCCTTGATGTGTAGAGAGTAATTTTTGTCTATGGCATGGTTAATCTCTTTTGTGTATTGATTATGGATTGATCTCGTTGTTGGATATTGAATGATCAATTGGGGTTATGCTTAGGAAGTTTATTATTCATATATATTGATCTCCTTAAATTGATCGCCAACGGAAGTTTGGTTTGCTCTAAGGTTTTCAATCCCTATGTGTGACTCATACTAATTACGTCGACAACAGTAGTTGGGGCATAATGAGAGCCCACCTAGTATTGACAGAGTTTCTGACCATGACAGTGGCTGAACAGTGATTGAGGAATATTTTCAACTTAATGCGTCCGATGTGTGTCCATGCGCTACGGTAGTAGGCTTGGTCGCATGAGGGGTAGTCATGTCATAGCATCACGAAAGTAGGGGGCATGAGATAACATGAGGAAGATCTTATCATAGCATCAAGGAAGTGTGGGTAGGTTATTTCTTCTAGGTCAGACAACCTCATCCTAGGATTATTCGATAGACATACAATGAGTTCATTCTCGTACTCAAGCCATGACTCGTCTCGAAATATGTGAGTGCTACTCCCAAGTGTAGGAGATCGATCAAGTAGTTAACCTAGAGAGTCAGGTGTCGAATCCACCGGACAGTCGACCTGCAAACCAAAAGAATCAGTTTCTAATGATTAATAAAATGATGAAACACTACCGCCTTTTAAAGGTGAATTAATTGTGATGATGGTTTAAGGTAAACGTGAAAGTAACACTAAAACAAGTACGGGAAAGTCGATCTAGAAACCTATGAGAGGAGTATGTGTCTGTTGTGATTTCGTAAGGGGTTTTGTAATCAATGAGTTTGAATGTCTTTTCTGTAACTCAACGTCTCATCCGGCTACGGTATGAGAACGTCGAAAAATATAACATTAAAGCACAGAATAACGTGCCAAGAAGTAATCACTTATAATATCGATTTCATAAGGACAATACGCACAAGTGCCCTCTCGGGTCACGATATCCTCTCGAATTGCGTCACGAATAAGTCTTACTCAGATCATATTCGATTCAAGCATGCACACGTCTCTTATTAACATACTCAAATAGATTATACATAGAAATCGATGAAATACGTGATTATAACATGCATATAGGGAGAAAAGACATCAAAATCAACGATCACATAGCCATAACTACATCACAACCAACACACATAGGTACTAGCCACGCATGGAGAGAAAAGAACTCATATTCATAAGCAAATACATGTTCAAAAGCTCAACATACGTGCTAAATACGCAAAATACAAGGTATAAGTTAAGATTTCTATCACAAAATTCTTCCAAAAGCCTTAGCAATCCTTCAGTAAGAGCCCCTAGCCTCTGTCTCCAAAGCCCAAGAAACTCACGCAAAAACGCAAAGAATACATCAAAAACCGTAAAATACTCTTATATACTTGAGTTTGCAGGTTTTAAGTTGTTATCGGGTCCAAAACCCGCTCAAATTTCATCCAAACTAGCTATCCTCAGTCGCTGCAAACCACAACCATTGGATTCATGCGAGATTAAACGGCACGCTGCCACGTGTCACTAGCAGATCTCAGCGCTCGCTGCTCGAATCCGAACCCACTTCGGAATTAAGCCTCGACCGTTGGATTAAAAGTCGGATGCCTCAGATGTCGCTACGTCGCCGCTTCAAATGCACTTCTTCGTTCGATCCCAGCTCAGATGCGGGGCTGATCTCATCCATTGATCGATATCTAATGACGCCTACAAAGTCGCGTCGCCCGTTGTCTAGGCCATCAGATGGGGTGGGAGCAACCATGATCTGGCCACGTGGCATGCCCGTTGATCAGGGCATATACGGTCAGCCGTATTTTTGTATTTCTCGCGTATTTCTGCCATATTTCTTCATTTAAATTGTATTCTGCATTCAAAAATTCATAGAAATTAGCACAGATCTCAGAAAAATACTACTAAATAGTCGTTGGAATCGTGAGACTGAGATCTTCATATGAAAAATACTAAAAGGACAGAAATACTCAATATATTGCTGTTTTGTGCATAGAATAAGAGTTTGCTCTAATAAATAAAAGTATTCTAAATACGATCGTATTAGAGATCAAATAAGCATCATATACACACAAAATTGCACTCATTGGGGGGGTTAAATATGTAATATTTACCCCCAAATCAAGCCACATTAGAGTGAAACCTAGCCATAGAGCCCTTTCATTCTATTGCATTCTCCATATTCCGTATAAACATTCACACATCGCTAACAACAACCTAGGATTGACTAGTACTCAATTACCCAACCTCCCTACGAACGACCCGTATACCGCTACGATGAAGCTGTGTGCTTGCGGTATAAATTTTAAGAACAACAAGTTTTAAGGCGCCGTTACCGGGAAGGTTGTGCCTGATTGATATTTGTTTAATATTAGCTTAGGTAGAATACATGCATATAAAAAAATTTCCCCCACAACCCCATTTATATTTGATATTCTCTTGTTAACTGACTCTTCCTCTTTGTTTTTCCTATTTGTTTCATGGTGCACTCGGAGTATATTGTGGATACCAGATGAATCATATATCGGAGATTTTGATGCCTCCATGTCAGAGGGTGCCCAGATGGGAGAGTCATTTTTTGCATGTTACAGCAAGCTGCGAAGTATGTGGGATGCAGGGACATGTGGCCACCCATTGCCCATACTATGCCCGCCCCTACACCCCACATCCATACACCTACAACATATACCGTAAACCCTCCCATACATGCCCCAAGACCTATATACATCCACCTCTACCAAAGTCTCGCCTTGAAGTTCTACTAGAAAATTTCCTTTCAAACCAAGGCCAAATGCCTTCTCCCTCCCCCACTCCTACAATCGGCGGCCACCTAAAAGAGATTGCCAAAAACTTGAACCAAATCTTCTAATTATAAGAGCTATCAGAGCAGAATTCATGGGGTTAGATCTCTGAGACTACACCGTCAAAGTGAGAGAATTATGGTGGAGGGACCACATCTACCATCAGGAATCAGGCGAAGCGACACCAAACACCATGGGATCAGATTGCTAGCTTCACCCAGCTTGATGGAGAAACTTTTTGGCAAGCTTAGGGAGATTCAACAGATTGGTGGATGAACTGCCGCGGCATGGGGTCGACACATTTTGGCTCCTTTGCTTCTTTAGTGGAGAACTGCATGTTGACTTGCAGGAGTCCATGACAAGGATGAATGTGGGCCAATTCTTTGATATGAGGCATGAATCAGCTTGGAAGTACATGGAAGCTGATGTTGTGTCTCACGCATCATCTTCGGCCTGCACTACGGAAGGTAACTCATCTGAATACAACTTAAAATTTTTGATATGAGTTCCTCTCTCTGATTGAACCAGAGGACGCACAAGGGAAGCATGCCTTCCACTCCTAAGCGTAGGAGCGTCAATGCAATATAAATTTATAACCAGTGAGTACCGGGTCGGATCACAGGGACAAGTTGTTCTACATTCGCAAGTTTGATCGGTAAAGAAAGATAAAGCGTATTACAACTACCTTGCTATGTGAGTTAAAGTGGGAAAACGTGTGGTGAATCTAAATTCCTACCCTAAGTAAGTAGGGTTAGAGAGCCAAATGGGGATTTAGGATAGCTAGGCAAGGAGCATGGGTTGTGGGTTCACTAATGTTGGTGTTAATCAAGCTCAAATTACCCACATATAACTCATTTAGGCCTCCGGCTATGGCAAGCTTAATCGGTAAATTTAGCTTTCATGAACACGATAATTTGCTAAAAGGAGTGATGCATCATCATGGCACTAATCAAAATAGGATCATGGACTTTTCACAAAGTGTGCCCACTTGGGCCTTAGCCAATAAAATTAACCCTAATGAAACATCCAACATTAACATGATAATGGGTAAGGGATAAATAGAACTAAAATTAACATCCAACATTCATGAATCACAAACCAAACAATTAACACTACTCAATCATGCTAAACAAGATGAGAATTTCATTCAATATCATCCCAAGTTCAATACAAAAGAGAAATGCAAAATACACAAAAAGAGAGAAAACAGATCACCAATCTCTCAAACAATGAGGCTTCCCTCTCACTTGGGCACCTCCTCCAAGCTTTCCCATCTCCCTCATGGCCTCCAAACCCTAAAAAACTAAAAGAGGAAGAAGAATGGGGCTGTTTCAAGCCCCCAAACCCAATAAAAACACAATACAGCCAAGCGGGTCTGCAATTGGGTCGAATCTGTGCCCAAAACCCGCTCCAAAACCCGCAAAAACCCCCCTTAAGCCATCTAAAGGCATTGCGGGTCGGGCGCAGGGGAGGACGCGCAAGGGAAGCACGCCTTCCACTCCCAAGCGTAGGAGCATCAATGCAGTATAAATTTATAACCGGTGAGTACCTGTAATGGTCCATATTTTTCAATGCAACTATTCACGTATTTTCATTTTTAAAAACTATTTTATAATGGTTTGTCAGGAGTTTTACAATTTCAAAAATTTCTTATAAAAATATTTTGAGATACCAGACTAGTCATGAAGTATTTTAGTAAGATCGGATTTCATCAAATACCTCAAAAAGATCTGATAAAAATCCATTTTCAGTTATTATCGTTTTGGCGCAATGAATTTATTTTCTATACAAAAAACATCAAAACGTTTCCAAACTTTCACGGTATCCTTCTATGATCATTTAGGGCTCCCCACATTAATTTCGAAATTTTCTGAAGTCAAATCAACAGAGAACCCGCAGACCCGCTTTCTAAATGTTTTGGCCCAAAATAGTATCTCTGTAGCTCAAACCCTGAAATGGACTTCGTATTCGCGATTCTCGCGACGATACGATCCCATTGGTATGTTTTCGTAATTTTTCGGACACGTTTACTAGTAGGGGAAAAATCGTAATTTTGTTACAAGATTTTGCTAATAACGATCACAAATTACTTTTTACTCTATTAGCTATTTTAATTAACTTACCCCTACCTAACCCCTACACGTATGCCACCATGAGTTTCATGCCACACCCTAATTTCCACACTTAGTCTAACCTAACCACCTAACCTTTAAATTAATCCTAATTACCTATAAATAACCCCCCATGTTATCTCTCCCCCAGACATTCTCTCTCTCCGTCTCTCTTTTGCTCGTTCAAAAAACCCCAAGAGCAGTAAAGGCTCACTTAGAACCCAACCCAAGGCACTTCCCCTAAATCCCAAGCTCACCCTCTCCCTCATTTGAAACCCACGCACCTACACAGCTACTCTCTCTCTCTCTCTCTCTCCCTCTATCTTCTCCATTCAACTCCGGCAACCCACGCCCGCCATCGCCGCCTCCGAGGCTCGACAACCACTCTGCCAGCGTCGACGACCTCGACGACGCCCTACCACGCCTCCACGAACTCTCCCTGCCGCTGCAACCACCCTCGCCTTCGCCCATCCACCGGCACTCCGCTCCTCCAGCCCGAAGCCCAACCGCCGCCTCCGCTGTCCGAGCGACGCAGCCACCGCTCCCCTCGTACACACAGACCCCCCTGACGTCCGCTCGGGTCTCCGCCACCGCCAAGCTCCTGTTAGACGCAACGATCTAGGATCTCTTTGTTTGATGATGACAAACGTGTCGTGATAACTAATGTGTGTGCTAGTGTGTTTCAGGATTGGCGAAACAATATATTTTCACCTTTTGGCGGAATTGCTATTCGTATAGCATATTGGGAGAGAGGGAGT
Organism: Scilla litardierei; assembly: GCA_030789695.1. NCBI lineage: Eukaryota > Viridiplantae > Streptophyta > Magnoliopsida > Asparagales > Asparagaceae > Scilla > Scilla litardierei. The sequence continues at coordinate 55,033,038 of CM061141.1, forward strand.
GTGTGTGCACAAAGAAGATTTTACTTGGTCAATGTGGAGAGAGATGGAATCTATTTGGGATGTGGTCAAATCAATTAGAGATTAATTTCAATTTCATATTCAATTTGAATTGCTATCAAATCCCAATTTGATCAAATCAAATCTCCTATTTGAGGTGCAAAATGATAGAACCAAATCTCTAATCTCCTATTCAAAATAGGATTCTCCGTAACCGCATCACACTATCTTCCCCTATAAAAACCCATCTTCTAGGGTTGAAGAAGCACGCGGCCAAAAACACACGGAAGCATTTTTTTCAGGCCGTGACTTGTTTTTCTCAACTTTGTTTAATTTTTAATCAACTAATCTTGCTTGTTTATTTGCAGGCCAACAAAAATTATAAAAGGGAGGCTGAAATTTTGTGTCAAGCAGCCGCATGAAATCCATGGTGCATTGATCAAAAAAGCAAACAACTCTCATTTTTGTTGGCATCAAAAACTCCTTGGGGTTCATCACGTGTATAAAGGAGGTATCTTGTGGCATCACCCAACACCAAGCATCTGCACGTGGTGAACTTGATGCTGCAAATGCACATGAAGCAAGACATATGAACGGGCTAAGCAAAGAGGTGAGATTGTTTTTAATGCAAATATTAACTCCACTTTTTTCTCATTGTGTGTGCAGTTGAACAAGATAATTAGAAAATAAAAGTGTAGCAAAATTATTTTAAGAAGCAAAAGCAAAAGGCAGCCACTACCAATCACAAGAACCGGACTACACCAGGACAAAAGCTAAAGGATTAAACAAAGATGAAAGAGGAGGAGAGAGGGATCTGATTGCAAGTTATTCATTTCTTTTCTCCCACAAAAATCTGATCAAGCCTGACAACCTGAGATTAAAAAGCAGAGAGGCGCCCAAACTTTTTGAAACCCAGGCCGAAATATTTGACCAATCATCCAAAGTGTACTTTGTGAAGCAAAGGCCTATATTTTCATCTACAAGATCCCCTACCCCAAAGCAAGCACAGCAGCCGAATTTTCTTTTGGGGGCCGAAATTGTTTATTGAAAGCACAGGGCACGCAAGAATAAAATGAGGGAGTATTTCTTTTTCAGTCTCAATTTGAGAGAGAGAGAGAGAGCATTGTCTTCTCTTAGATTAAAATTAATCTGCTGCTCTTGTTTGCAGGGCCAATCACCCAAGGCACTTGAAGAAAAGCATTGACTAGGGAGGCCATGCACAAAGCATTGACGGCTGACATCATTGCCGTAAGCTGCCAAGGTTAAAGAGGAGTGCCGCAAGCTTTTATTGTTGAGCAAGAAGCCACAACTTGAGTTGACGGTGTCGAGGAGACATCTTTATCTATGTCAGACAAGATCTGACCCGTGCTTATTGACGAGGACATCGCCGCTACACAAACTGAGATTCCTAAACTCTATTAATTATTATTTTGTGTAGTTGTTCTGTTAGATCCTCGTAGGGGAAACTTTACCATATTTTTCTGTGACTATTTTGGGACTTGTCTGGTTGGGACTAGACAAGTGGGACCCAGCTAGTTTGGGACTAGCTGGTAGAAAGCATTACTAGGAGTGATAGTGAGAGAAAACACTGTGTGTGTGATACTGAGAGCCTGGCGAGTGTAGAGACGTAGAGGGTGCTCTGAGCATGCTCTAACTTGTGGTTTTGTACCTATTGCGCTATTCAATACTAGTTCTGCTTTGGGGGCTGGAGTAGGTCGTTGGGACGACCGAACCAGGGTAAATCTGCTGAGTACTCTGTGTCTGCTTTTTATTCACCCTGTTGCTGATATAACTGCGTGTGCTTATTCGTGGGTTGCACGAATTTTTTTTAAAAGCCTATTCACCCACCCCCCTAGGCTAAGATCCAGATCCAACAAGTGGTATCAGAGCTGGTTTTAGGATCTAGCCTAGGATTGGCCATGAATAACCATATGGATAGTGCTTTTGCTGAGGGTCAGTCTGTTTCTCGTCCCCCTAGATTTAATGGAGGTGAGTATGCTTATTGAAAAAATCGAATGAAAATCTACCTTATTTCTGTTGATTATAAAGCTTGGCAAATAATTGAAAAAGGATATAAATTGCCTGTTATTAAAGTAGAAAATGTTGAGATTGAAAAACCAAATGACAAATGGGATGATAATGATTGGAAATCTTATTCTTTAAATGCTAAAGCTATGAATGCTCTCATTTGTGCACTTGATAAATCTGAATATAATAGAATCTCACATTGTTTAACTGCGCAGGAGATATGGCACACTTTGGAGGTGACGCACGAGGGAACGTCACAGGTAAAGGAGTCTAGACTGTCTCTTTTGAGTGCAGAGTTCGAGGGATTTCGCATGCTACCATCAGAGAGAGCATATAAGAGATGTATGCGAGGTTCACCGACATTGTCTACAAGTCTAGCTCGCTTGGAAAGCCATATGATAGCCTCGATCAAGTGAGGAAGATCCTAAGAGCATTGCCAAGCTCTTTCAGACCAAAGGTCACCGCCATCCAGGAAGCAAATGTATTGTCTTAATTGAAGGTGGATGACCTTATTGGTAATTTGATGTCCCATGAGTTGGAACTGCAAAATGTTGAAGCAAGAGAGAAACCTGAGGAGAAAGAGAAAGCCATAAAGCCCCTTGCTCTAAAAGCTGACGAAAGTGAAGATGATGATGACGACATAGCGCTAATGGTGAGAAACTTCAGAAAGTTCATCAAGACCAAGCATGGGAGAAACGAAATGGCACCCAGGTTTAATCGTTCTAACTTTAATAATTCTTCCAAGCAATTTAATGATCAGAAATCTACTGATAGAATGCAATGTTTTAAATGCAAGGGAAGAGGACATCTGATGAAGGATTGCCCAAATGAAACTGCTCAGCTCGCTAAAGGAAAAGGAAAAGCGAAGGTATTAACATGGGATATGGATAGCGAAGCTGAAAGCAAGGAGGAAAATGAAGCCCATTCTTGCATGGCTTTGATGGGTATCCAAGATGAGAAACCGTCAGGTAGCAAAGCTGAACTTCTTAAAATTTGTGAAGAAATGCAAAATCAAATAGTAGACCATGAGTTCACTATTGAATGTCTCCAAAATCAGAACTATGACATGCAAGTTAGAGATGATAAGGTGTTTAAAGAGAATGAAAAGCTTAAACTTGAACTTGATGCATGTAAGTCTACTATTGAAATCATGAAGAAGGAAAAAGCTAGCTTTGATGAAATTGCTCCTTGTATTTCTTGTCCCTCATTATTAAACCAAATTAGCATGCTTAAACTTGATTTGATTAAGCTCGAACTGAAAAAGACTATGTGATTAGAGAGCTTAATGATAAATTCTGCATGTTGGACAATGACTTTAAAAGAAAAATGATTGAATTTGAAAAGGAGGAAGAGGAAAACAAGAGAGCTTTTATTAGTAAATGCACGATGCTTGTGGAAGAAAATAAACAATTAAAAACCAAAGTCTCTCATCTTGAAGTAGCCATTAAGAAATTCTCTATGGGAAAACAATCGTTAGACATTATTTTAGAGAATCAATTATATGGCAATAATAGAAGAGGACTTGGTTTTGGTCTGAAAAATGTTGAAAAGCGAAAATTTAAGAAAATCCACAATGTACCCTCTATTGCAAAGAACAAATATGCAAAGTGCTTTACTTGTGATAGTGTAGGCCACACTTCATATTATTGTAAATTTAGGAACACAAATATCAAGTTTAAACAAGTGTGGGTTCCTAAAACAATAATGGCTAACACTAGTGGACCTTGTTGGAGTTCAAGGTCACACTTAACACCTTTCATGTAGGTAAGGTGGAGATTTGGCAAGGAGCAAATTTTTCAATGTCTCATTCTTTTAGCTCATTCGTCAAATAGCGGCGAGAATGTATAATTTTTATCCCTATTTGCATTTCATTACATACCTTCATAGATTGTTTTTGTGTGCTTGTTTTTTATTTCGTTTTGTGTGCTTGCTTGCATGATTTTTAATGTTTTTATTTCTGAAAAAAAATTGAAAAACCAAAAAAAATGTGCTAAAAGAATATCCTTTATGTTTTATCCAAAGTGGTATTGTATGAATGATCAAATCTATCCCTTGTAGAAGTTAATTCATTATTGTTGTAGCTACATGAACATGTTGTTATCTTTTTTAGTAGCCATGACATGTCTCATAAGTTTTAAACTTGACTTCTACACCTACATTTGCACTTTCACGATATTTGACTTCATAGTACTTTTAGATATTCTCTTGAAGAATAATAGAAAGTGATGTAGGAATGATTAATTTCTGAATTTTCTAAGGGATATGAAGTGTTTAGCCATGAATTAAAATTGAGCACAAAAGAACTGCAAATGAAAAAAAATGAAAATTGCTCCGTATGAAAAATGGATACACTTCATGGCTAATACACAACCCACGAGTATCCAACTTGTGCTAAATGGGTAATCATTAGCGTTGGTGTATATAACTCGTCAAGCAATGCCACCCCGCATTTAAAAGTCCTTTTAGGCCATGTTTCGGGGTTCGATAACTTGAACTCATCTTTGATAAGGTGGGAAAAATCAATTCTAGTGATATTCATGAAAATTGGAAAATGTAGATTGATTTGGTTGATTTTCTGAAATTGAATCTCCTCTTGTACTTTATTGTCTATATGACTACACTTACACAAAGGTGGGAAGTCGTGTTATGAAATTCTATGAGCTTGAATTGTCTATTTTTTTGGAAAACTCATGCAAATTGCACGCTACATTTAATAATGGTTTATTTTTGCATGGAATATTATTGTGACTTCATTAATCCACTTTTGGTGATTACAAAGGGGGAGAAAGAGAATGAAAGATTTGTTTGTTTGTGTTGTCGGTAAGATTTGTTTGTGTTGTTATTATTTGTTGAAGGGGGGGCTTGAGAAAAATACCTAAATAAATATTGAAGGGGGAGCTTGAGAGAAAGGGAGCATGCTTTTATATTTACTATCTATTGTGCATGCTTTGTAATGCTTGAATGACTCATCCATACATCATATTCCATTACACCCTTCAACACACTTCACACACCCATCTATTGCTCAAATCTTTTATGGGTTTGTCATCACCAAAAGGGGGAGATTGTTGGACGCAACGATCTAGGATCTCTTTGTTTGATGATGACAAACGTGTCGTGATAACTAATGTGTGTGCTAGTGTGTTTCAGGATTGGCGAAACAATATTTTCACCTGTTGGCAGAATTGCTATTCGTATAGCATATTGGGAGAGAGGGAGTGAGTGTGCACAAAGAAGATTTGACTTGGTCAATGTGGAGAGAGATGGAATCTATTTGGGATGTGGTCAAATCAATTAGAGATTAATTTCAATTTCATATTCAATTTGAATTGCTATCAAATCCCAATTTGATCAAATCAAATCTCCTATTTGAGGTGCAAAATGATAGAACCAAATCTCTAATCTCCTATTCAAAATAGGATTCTCCGTAACCGCATCACCCTATCTTCCCCCTATAAAAACACATCTTCTAGGGTTGAAGAAGAGCGCGACCAAAAACACACGGAAGCATTTTTTTTCAGGCCGTGACTTGTTTTTCTCAACTTTGTTTAATTTTTAATCAACTAATCTTGCTTGTTTATTTGCAGGCCAACGAAAATTATAAAAGGGAGGCCGAAATTTTGTGTCAAGCAGCCGCATGAAATCCATGGTGCATTGATCAAAAAAGCAAACAACTCTCATTTTTGTTGGCATCAAAAACTCCTTGGGGTTCATCACGTGTACAAAGGAGGTATCTTGTGGCATCACCCAACACCAAGCATCTGCACGTGGTGAACTTGATGCTGCAAATGCACATGAAGCAAGACATATGAACGGGCTAAGCAAAGAGGTGAGATTGTTTTTAATGCAAATATTAACTCCACTTTTTTCTCACTGTGTGTGCAGTTGAACAAGATAATTAGCAAATAAAAGTGTAGCAAAATTATTTTGAGAGGCAAAAGCAAAAGGCAGCCACTACCAATCACAAGAACCGGACTACACCAGGACAAAAGCTAAAGGATTAAACAAAGATGAAAGAGGAGGAGAGAGGGATCTGATTGCAAGTTGTTCATTTCTTTTCTCCCACAAAAATCTGATCAAGCCTGACAACCTGAGATTAAAAAGCAGAGAGGCGCCCAAACTTTTTGAAACCCAGGCCGAAATATTTGACCAATCATCCAAAGTGTACTTTGTGAAGCAAAGGCCTATATTTTCATCTACAAGATCCCCTACCCCAAAGCAAGCACATCAGCCGAATTTTCTTTTGGGGGCCGAAATTGTTTATTGAAAGCACAGGGCACGCAAGAATAAAATGAGGGAGTATTTCTTTTTCAGTCTCAATTTGAGAGAGAGAGAGAGAGAGAGCATTGTCTTCTCTTAGATTAAAATTAATCTGCTACTCTTGTTTTCAGGGCCAATCACCAAGGCACTTGAATAAAAGCATTGACTAGGGAGGCCACGCACAAAGCATTGACGGCTGACATCATTGCCGTAAGCTGCCAAGGTTAAAGAGGAGTGCCGCAAGCTTTTATTGTTGAGCAAGAAGCCACAACTTGAGTTGCCGGTGTCGAGGAGACATCTTTATCTATGTCAGACAAGATCTGACCCGTGCTTATTGACGAGGACATCGCCGCTACACAAACTGAGATTCCTAAACTCTATTAATTATTATTTTGTGTAGTTGTTCTGTTAGATCCTCGTAGGGAAAACTTTACCATATTTTTCTGTGACTATTTTGGGACTTGTCTGGTTGGGACTAGACAAGTGGGACCCAGCTAGTTTGGGACTAGCTGGTAGAAAGCATTACTAGGAGTGATAGTGAGAGAAAACACTGTGTGTGTGGTACTGAGAGCCTGGCGAGTGTAGAGACGTAGAGGGTGCTCTGAGCGTGCTCTAACTTGTGGTTTTGTACCTATTGCGCTATTCAATACTAGTTCTGCTTTGGGGGCTGGAGTAGGTCGTTGGGACGACCGAACCAGGGTAAATCTGCTGAGTACTCTATGTCTGCTTTTTATTCACCCTGTTGATGATATAACTGTGTGTTGGGTTGCATGAATTTTTTTTAAAAGCCTATTCACCCCCCCCTCTAGGCTAAGATCCAGATCCAACAGCTCCGACCCGATCGCCTCAACGACGCCGGTGAACATCGAAGCTCCGAGTACCCTCACGCTTCGTCGTTGCCCCTCACCGAGTCGCCACCGGCCCCGCCTGACGTCGCCGTCGACTCCGTCGCACCCCGAGGCCTCCGTCGCCTCGCCGTCAAGCAGCGCCCTCGCCGGAGCCCGCTGCGACGTCAAGCAGCCGCTGCTGCTGCTACTTCGTGTGCCACCGTCTCCGTGTCCCGACGTCGACTCCCCGCCGTCGTTGACGCGTCGCCCCGCCGCCTGGATCCGCCGCCGTCCTCGCTCGACGCCGCCGCCGTGCCTAGCTCCACCTCTGACGAAGCAGCCCCCCATGCACGCGTAAGAAGAGGAAGAAGGTGGGTACGGGGTGAGAGCGTATTTTTAATACGTAATTTTACTAACGTATTTTCGTATTTATACGTTATTTTCATAATTAGATTATAAGGGTTTTTGATATATAATTGATAACAAATTATATAAGCCTCAGAAAAATGTGAGGCTAGACCCAGAAAATCAGAAATGACATTCCGGACCCAATGGCACTAGTTTCATCTCAATCGGACGAGAAGTTTTCCCAGAATTAATTTTTAACCCTAAAAGTTAAATACGTTATTTTCGATTAAAAATCCGTAACTCCTTATTTTCACGTATACTAATATGTGAGAAAAATATGTGCTATAGTACTCTTCGATACGGTCATTTTGACAGCTCATTTGAACCATTCCGATGCAGATTGCATCCAGAATAAATTGTCGAATAAATACGTTGCTAATTGAAAAATAGTTTTAAAATTGTTTTTGAGCTTTTAAATAAATTATAAAATTACTGTAAGTCTCAGAAAAATATTTCCTCCTACAGTAAAATTATTTTCATTATATATAGCCTATAAAAAAATTTAGAATGATGTTTGACAACATTTCAACTAGTTTAGAAAATCAAAACGATCAGGTTAAATAGGTAGAAAATAATGTGCTCCTTAACCGGCTGTTTCTTGTGTTTGCAGGTACCAATTTTCGTGCACCAGCTTCCTTGAAAGCTCTAGCTCTAACATCGTCTTTCTACGACGATATCGACAGTAAGTCACTTTAATTCTAGACTTAGAAACTAAGTAAGTGTATAAGTATGAACTTAGGATGCTTAACTTGGGTAAATTGTGTGCTAACGAAACTGCCACCCTTAAACCAACTATTTTGTATTCCATATTTGTTGGACTTGTTTTTATCCTCAAATTTCTTAGCATCTACTTTTCCTTACTGGTTTTCAATAAGGAAGTCAACCAGTGGTCCTGGTTTAACTATCATCATAAACAAGGAATTGATAACAGCATGTGATATGTCTCGTGGAATATCTCTTAGAATGACTTGTGGAATATCTCGTGGAATATCTCGTGAAATGACTTGTGGAATGACTTGTGGAATATCTCATGGAATATCTCGTGAAGTGTTTAATGGAATATCTCGTAAGAAACATGAAATCAACACATGACACTGGGGTTTGGGGTAACTCATTGTAGAGAAAGTGTGGGAGCTATGACCGGAGTCACTCTCTCTCGTGTCGTCCCGTCTCGTCTTAAAAGTATGTTGTGGTTGACGCCCGAGATTGGCCCCCTGTGGCAACGGAGGTGACCCATGGTTGCATATCATACTTTCCTACGTGAGTCACATCACATAGTTAGTTAATTTCTATCAACACTGAAATAACCATTGATTGTACATCTAATTCAGTACTTTGTATGCTTAATATCGTTACAACTCATGCCTGCTAGTCTCACCATTGCTATTACTATGGTTGCTCTTGCACTTTGCTCATTGTACTTGCACGGTCACTTTTACTTTATGTATTACATGTACTTTTACTTACCACACTTGTGCAGTCACAGTACTTTACTTGTCATACTTTTAGCTACAGCAGTACCATACTTCACTCGCTTAGCCTGCTTTATACTTGCACTACCACAATACAGTTTGCTCACCCCTTTCAGATCTGTTTACCTTTTCTACCCAGTTATGTACAGTTGTTGCTCAGTACTTTACTTTTCACTCTGGTCTGCTCGTACGTAGTTACTTTTTGTCATACTTGTTGATCACTCCATATTTTACACCTTTTTTCTGCATATTTTCATGCCATTTCGGTTGCTCATATTGCGATTTTCACGATTATTCGATGATATTGTGTTACTTTTCACTATTTCTTGTTTTTGTCAGATTTCAGGAAATATGAGCAATTGGGAGCAAAAATGAGCTTAAAGGACTTGCACGCATAACGGAGCATCACTCATGGACTTATTGAGGACCTATCAGCGATAGAAGACGGGTGGAAGAAGAAAGAACGTCGTAGGAGCGACGGGGAAGCGAAAAGATGAAGTTTGGGCATTTTCAGCATGCCACTCGGCCGAGTGAAGGACTCACTCGGTCGAGGAAAGAAGCCCACTCGGCCGGCCAGATCGGACACGTAATTACTTGAAGATTAGCGTGCACTCGGCCGAGTGACGACATCCCACTCGGCCGAGTATGGAGACACCACTCGCCCGAGTGGCACACGAACGACGACATCCAAAAGACCAGACTTACTATAATCCGTCAGTCGACTACGAGCTCCGACTCGGCTGAGTACCAAAAGCCCCTCGGCCGAGTGACATTTGCCACTCGGTCGAGTGATGCCGAGGACACACAACGCCCAGAATTTCAGACCGCCTCTTACTATTTTGAAATCTGCTAGCATTTCAGCCATCAAATTATTTTTCTCATATTTTTTATGGATAGTAGACTTCATGAAAATTCCAACGCCACTAAGAACGCGCAAATCGGAGGTCGGATGAAATCTGGAGAATTTCTGCAAGTCGACGCTGCAGTGCTGGAATTCTCACTCGGCCGAGTGAGCTTTCCCCACTCGGCCGAGTCGTAACTTGCCCAGAATCCAAGTTGTACGCAGACTGTGTTTCGGGCGCGGGTTTCAGAGGGGTTTTGGGGAGTTTTGCTAGGGTTTTGGGAGACTATATAAGGGGTTTTGTCGCCACCATTAGAGGAGGTTCCCATTATGTTTTCCTAGAGTTAATTTTAGAGGTTAGGCCATGCCCTAGGCCCCCTCTTTGATCTAAAAGCTTGTATTTTGGATTGAAAATCTTCATCAAAGCTAAGTATTTTATTCTTATTGTTTGAATCTTTGTTTTGATATCTTTATATATGCAAGCAATGTTTTTTTATCGATTTCTCTATCGTTATTGCTATGCTTGAGTAGAATCGATGTTCTAGGGCATGGGGATGAACCCTATGGATCTAATTTCAGATTTGTGATGAATGAATTTCTAAATTGCTAGAATTGCTAGGAGGTTAGATTGTGATCGATTTATTACGGATAGCTAGGGATTTTCATCGATTGGGGTTTGCAAGAGATTGGATTATAATCGATGGGAAGGCCTAGATATTCGATTTAGGTTTATAATCGAGATTCTCTAGACTTGGTTTGCAAGAGATTGGACCAAAGCTAGGATTTTTATTATAAATCTATACCCATATTCGTTTGCAAGAGATTGGACGAATACGAACTATCACAACCTAGATCGTAACTCGAGTTTGCACGAGAGTGGGCTCGAGGGACGATTGAACAATGATGTCGATCCTAATGCTAGTGGCTTAGGCTAGGGTTTGCAAGAGATTGGGCCCTATCCTAGGTTGCTATAGACCGGCAATAGCGCGAGAGCGTGAGCTTGGTTCTCTATTCAGTTACGACTAGTTCACCTCGACACAAGTCTAGTAATATTGAGATTCACTATTTACAATGATGAATGACGATCCGTAGTGGGGATTTCCTAGCCCTAGACACTTTTATTATATTGTATTTGAATCGATATTTGACCGAATTCTTTATCACCGACACCGACATCCATCACCATTTCCATTAGATCATTCCATAACCATCTCCACCAATAAAACATTCGTAGTCCAACCAACCTAGGATAGATTGGAACCAACACCACCTCCTCGTGTTCGATACCCGCTCGCCACTACACCGTGCGCTTGCGGTAAAACTACAATCGTTCTCCGGGTGTATATCCGGGACCGACCAAGTTTTTGGCGCCGTTGCCGGGGAGGTGTTTTCTGTTGGGTGCCAATTTGTCACAATTAGGTTGATTAGACTACGAAAAAAACTAACAAAAGGAAATTTTCACCCCCGCCACCATTATTATCATTTCTATATTCTTTTGTGCCACTGATATCTTTTCTCCAGGTATTTATCTTTGTTGATCAGGTGCTATGGATTATACTACGTGGACCACAGATTTTGATCAGAGTGCTCAGATGGGAGATTACTATTTTGATCAGAGTGCTCAGATGGGAGAATACTATTATGATCAGAGTGCTCAGACGGGAGAATACTATTTTGATCAGAGTGCTCAGATGGGAGAATACTTTTTTGAGGAGATGCACTGGCCCGAGCTTGATGAGAAACAAAGGATTTTTTTTGATGAGATGCATGCACACCAGGTTGAAATACAAGCCGGGCTTGATAAGAGCAACCTTCAATTGGAATGTACGAAGAGGGTACTTGAAATGAATGCACTCATGCTTAAGGTTGCAGGGATTTCCAAAGATATCAGTTATGCATCTTCATTTTATGGGCAAGAAGCATCACCAGACTTACTACCAGAGCCAGAATGTGCCGTCGTCGATCCCACTTCCTACGATACATCTATTGCATATGAAGAGTGGATGGACGAAGAGGCAGTGAAGGAAGCAGAAATTGAGTCATATGCGCAGCCAGAGGAGGACGCATTTCAGAGATTATTGGATGGCCTCTTGGAGTCAGTGCGGTTCACCGGTTCAGAGAGCATTACAGCAGGTGATGCATTTGAGCTACTATTTGCAGATTTTGTTATGAACCGTGTTTCAGCTGCAGGAACAATTGAGGAGGACATCCATGTCAGTCTTGAGGGGGATAGACTATATTTTCGGATTGCTTATGGGCATTCCCCTCCACATGATACATCCCCACAAGCTGACACACTTGAGCAGCCAACATCACCATTCCAGAGAGAGCCCACATTGATAGTTGATGAGAAGGTAAAGGAGCACACTGTCGAGCCAGAGCATATTGACGAGGAGGCCTCACATGCGGAGCCCGAGCATGCTTTTGAGGAGGCCTTACATACAGAGCCAGAGCTTATCATCGAGGAGGTCGTACATCGGGACGAGGACATAGCCATTCATGAGGATCCCGAGCACTATTCTCCTCCATTAGAGCTCCCGCAGCCACCTCATCCTCCCACTGACGTCGAGGACTATCCCACAGAGCTTACTGCTCCCACTCAGGGAGATATTTTTACCCATTCCATTTCTGAATCATGTATTCCATTTGATATTTATTTTGATTCAGATATGTTTGACACGTCGTACCTCTTGCAGCACACATACGATTATGGACCGGAGGTATGCTTGGACGTGTCACAGTTTGACGAGCCTATCGAGGAAGTCCACACATATGATCTAGATTTACCTGAGCAGCTTAGAGAGGACACCATGGAGACAGCTATCACAGCACATGAGGATATTGGATTATTTCCAGGGAAGTATCGTCCACCATTATTTATTCCATATATTTCTATAGACGATCCTCTTTGGGATACTTTTATTACGAGGGTGAATTTTTTGCGGCGAACTGATGCATCCTATTCTCTGCAGGGTACAGGTGGAGTCCTTGTGGGAATGCTAGAGGATGCATTGCTGGAGTTCGTTGGTGTCCGTGGACATACGCGCCTGGCAGAGCCACGGAAAGAGCAGTTGGAGCAGTTGCCTGCACCGGCAAAGATACATGATCCGCCTTTTGCTATAGGTGATATCAATCCAGTAGTGTAGCAATAGCGTAAAATTTTATGCTTTCAATAAACACGAACCCTCTCGACAGCGAGGGGACCGTATAGATTTGTTTGAATAAATATCACCTCATATGACGGCAACAATAATCATTTACACCCCAAACCCATTATATATATTTATTGCCCTCTTCATATTTTGATGTGCTACATCCTTTTGCTCACCACCATCGAGCATTTCTTTCAAGTGAATGCTCACTTTCTTATTCGTTTGACTTGATCACGCTTTGCAAAGCCATGACATTTTTGATCGAGTCATTTGAATAAGATTGTTTAGCATAAGCTTGGGGGAAAGCGCTCTCATGCATCATTGTATGTGCATGTAGTTGCATTAGGATTTCATGACATTCATTTCATCATTTTTCATTCGCCCCCTCATATTTATCGTTGTTCCTCATATTCTTCCATTATGATCACATTGAGGACAATGTGAAGTTTAAGCTTGGGGGAGTGCATTTCCATGCCATTTAGATGCATTAGTTGCATTTTTACTTTATTTTAGGATTTTTTTTTTTAATTTTTCAAAATTTTTTGCATCATCTTTTCGAATTTACCATTTTATTTTTCTTTTATGTGTGTTCATGCATCATATTGTGTGCTTTTTTTTTTTTTCTTTTCTTTCCTCTCTTTTACTTTTATTTCTTTATTTTCCTTTTCTTTTCTTCCGCTAGATGAATTTCGTATGATGATATCTCTTATTGCTTTAGCAACCATCACGATGCTTATTATTCCTTGCCATGCTACTTAGAGTATTTCAGTATCCTGCTATCCTTGTGCTTGCTCATATATTCTTTTGATGATTCCTCTATATGAATGCATGATATTAGTTGAAGCTGAATGTATGGATTAGTGTTTAGTATGCTTTTGTTGGAAGTGCACCAAGATTCACGCATCAATTGTATAACGGGAGCATCTGCCTTATTGTCTTATTCACCTTCTGTTGCATGCTTGATATGAAAGTACTCGTTACCGCTTGACTTCGCTTTTTATTGAGATGATTGAGAATATCCATGCTTACATATGAGTTTTAGTTGAAGTATTATCTTATTGAACCGTTCGTGCACATCTTAGAGTGAACCGAGTGTTACATTATTTCTTTCTCCACATATATCTTTTTATTCTCTACATGTCACTTGAGTTCACCTCCTAAAGCTACTTATATCGCATCTATTTCCCAAAAAAATCCCTACAAAAGAAAAGTTTGCTCCAAAAAGTCCAAAAAGCCAAAAAGGAGCCAAAAAACCAAAAATACAAATCAAATAGCTCCTACAAAAATCCAAAAAGAAAAAATGAGAAACAAAGTCCAAAAGAAAAAGAAAAATGTTTCTCTACCTCATTATTGGAGCCACAAAATACTTGGGAAAACCAAGGCAAAAATCCCATTTTCCACTATCATATTCCTTTAGATGCGATGCCTCAAGCTAAGCTTGGGGGAGGTGAATTCATTTGACCATATGAGTGAGTGCGACATTAGAGTGGAGAGGTGCACGAATGGGGAAGTTTGATAATGCTGAAACTTAGCAAAATACTTTAGTTATGGAGATTTCTTATGAATCGATGTAAATATGTGAATGTCATGTCTCTTATTCCATTCTCTATTGCATGTTTGGTGTGATTCTTATATGCTTCTGTTATAACTCTTGATTGAAAAGTGCATCGCCAACATTTGTATATTAAATTCTATGAAATGCGTGATGTGGATATGAATTGATTGTATGAATTTAGAGAGTCCCTTTTGTTGTTCTTAAAAGCTTGCAAGTACCATGTTTAAGTAAGATATGAAATCTTTATAGCATGTGATTCGTGTTTTCCAAGTTATCGTGATGTGTAGCTTATGGCTTGAGACCTGAGAGAAGAATCTAGCGACCCCTTCCACTTCGTATTCTTTTATTTCATTTCCCTTATTTTTCATCTCCCGAGTTCGTCTCTTTACTCATCTTCCTCGAGGACGAGTAAGAGGTAAGCTTGGGGGATTTTGATCACTCCATATTTTACACCTTTTTTCTGCATATTTGCATGCCATTTCGGTTGCTCATATTGCGATTTTCACGATTATTCGATGATATTGTGTTACTTTTCACTATTTCTTGTTTTTGTCGGATTTCAGGAAATATGAGCAATTGGGAGCAAAAATGAGCTTAAAGGACTTGCACGCATAACGGAGCATCGCTCATGGACTTATTGAGGATCTATCAGCTATAGAAGACGGGTGGAAGAAGAAAGAACGTCGTAGGAGCGACGGGGAAGCGAAAAGATGAAGTTTGGGCATTTTCAGCATGCCACTCGGTCGAGTGAAGGACTCACTCGGTCGAGGAAAGAAGCCCACTCGGCCGGTCGGATCGGACACGCAATTACTTGAAGATTAGCGTGCACTCGACCGAGTGACGACATCCCACTCGGTCGAGTATGGAGACACCACTTGCCCGAGTGGCACACGAACGACGGCATCCAAAAGACCAGACTTACTATAATTCGTCAGTCGACTACGAGCTCCGACTCGGCCGAGTACCAAAAGCCCATCGGCCGAGTGACATTTGCCACTCGGCCGAGTGATGCCGAGGACACACAGCGCCCAGAATTTCAGACCGCCTCTTACTCTTTTGAAATATGCTATCATTTCAGCCATCAAATTATTTTTCTCATATTTTTTATGGATAGTAGACTTCATGAAGATTCCAACGCCGCCAAGAATGTGCAAATCGGAGGTCGGATGAAATTTGGGGAATTTCTGCAAGTCGACGCTGCAGTGCTGGAATTCTCACTCTGCCGAGTGAGCTTTCCCCACTCGGCCGAGTCGTAACTTGCCCAGAATCCAGGTTGTACGCAGACTGTGTTTCGGGCGCGGGTTTCAGAGGTTTTTTGGGGGAGTTTTGCTAGGGTTTGGGGGCTATTTAAGGGGGTTTGTAGCCGTCATTGAGGGAAGTTTTCCCATATGTTTTCTTAGGATTATTTTAGAGGTTAGGCCATGCCCTAGGCCCCCTCTTGGATCAAAAAGCTTGTATTTGGATTGAAGATCTTCATCAAAGCTAAGTATTTTTATTCTTATTATTTGAATCTTTGATTTGCTATCTTTTTACATGCAAGCAATGGTTTTTATTGATTCTCATATCGTTATTGCTATGCTTGGTTGATTGTTGTTCTAGGGATGGGGATGAACCCTACGGATCTAATTTCATATTTGTAATGAATAAATTTTTTAATTGCTATAATTTCTATGATGTTAGGTTGTGATTGATTTATTACGGATAGCTAGGAATTTCCATCGATTTGGGGTTTGCAAGAGATTGGATTCCTATCGATGGGAAGGCCTAGATATTCGATTTAGATTTATAATAGAGATTCGCTAGACTTGGTTTGCAAGAGATTGGGCCAAAGCTAGCATTTTTATTATAGATCTATACACGTATTCGTTTGCAAGAGATTAGACGAATACGAACTATCACAACCTAGATTGTAACTCGAGTTTGCACGAGAGTGGGCTCGAGGGGCGATTGAACAATGATGTCGACCCTAATGCTAGTGGCTTAGATTAGGTTTTACACGATAGTGGGCCCTAATCTAGGTTGCTATAGACCGGAAATAACACGAGAGCGTGAGCTTGGTTCTCTATTCAGTTACAACTAGTTCACCTCGACACAAGTCTAGTAATATTGAGATTTACTATTTACAAGGATGAATAACGACCCGTAGTGGGGATTTCCTAGCCCTAGACACTTTTATTATCTTATATTTGAATCGATATTTTATCCAACTTCTTTATCACCGACACCGACATCCATCACCATTTCCATTATATCATTCCATACCAATCTCCACCAATAAAACATTCGTAGTTGAGCCAACCTAGGATAGATTGGAACCAACACCACCTCCTTGTGTTCGATACCCGCTCGCCACTACACCGTGCGCTTGCGGTAAAACTACAATCGTTCTCCGGGTGTATATCCGGGGCCCAATCACTTGTGCACTGCTTATTTTCTATGTTTAGAATTGTTGTGACTTACCTACGGTTCCATCTCCGTGGCACCGCAGACGACATACATATGAAGGTAGATGCTCCTGAGCTAATAGCGCTAGAATTCGACCGCAGCTTCCAGAGTTATTTTCACTTATGTACTTTTCTTCTTTCATGTATATTTATTGGGACATCTTGTACAGTATGGAATGTAATAATTGGACATTATTTGAGTATTTTTATACATCTCTGCATCGTGGCTATTTTGTTTTCACTGGTAACCTGCAGGACCTGCGCAAATATCAAAAAAGTAACGGGCCCTCGGGAGCGGGTCGTTACAGTACCGGGTCGGATCATGGGACAAGTTGTTCTATATTCGCAAGTTGGATCGGTAAAGAAAGATAAAGCGTGTTACAACTACCTCGCTACGTGAGTGGAAGTGGGAAAAACGTGTAGTGAATCTAAATTCCTAACCTAAGTAAGTAGTGTTAGAGAGCCAAATGGAGATTTAGGATAGCTAGGCAAGGAGCATGGGTTGTGGGTTCACTAATGTTGGTGTTAATTAAGCTCAAATTACCCATATATAACTCAATTAGGCCTCCGGCTATGGCAAGCTTAATCGGTAAATTTAGCTTTCATGAACACGATAATTTGCTAAAAGGAGGGATGCATCATCATGGCACCAATCAAAATAGGATCATGGACTTTTCTCAAAGTGAGCCCACTTGGGTCTTGACCAATAAAATTAACCCTAATGAAACATCCAACATTAACATGATATTGGACAAGGGATGAATAGAACTAAAATTAACATCCAACATTCATGAATCACAAACCAAGCAATTAACACTACTCAATCATGCTAAACAAGATGAGAATTTCATTCAAAATCATCCCAAGTTCAATACAAAAGAGAAATACAAATACACAAAAAGAGAGGAAAGAGATCACCAATCTCTCAAACAATGAGCATTCCCTCTCACTTGGGTACCTCCTCCAAGCTTCCCCATCTCCTCCATGGCCTCCAAACCCTAAAAAACTCAAAGAGGAAGAAGAATGGGTTTCAAGCCCCCAAAACCAATAAAAATGCAACACATCCAAGCGGGTCTGCAATTGGGTCGAATCTGTGCCCAAAACCGGCTCCAAAAACCGAAACCCCCCCAAGCCATCTAAAGGCATTACGGGTCGGGCGCAGGGGCGCCCGACCCACGGGCGCATGGGCCCACACTGCCTGGGCGCTGGTACGCGCAGCACGCGTGCCCGCCCAGCGGACTGTTCTTATTTTTTTATTCAATGGTCAGCGGCCTACTCAAGGGAGCGGGCCGCGGAAGTGGGCCGGCCCACATGCCTGTGTTTTTTATTTGTTATTTTTTCTTTTTGTTTTTAATAATCCCAAATTAGCCTCTTTGCTCCAAATAAATTCCCAAAAATAGCTCCGAGCTCCTAAAAATTTTGGAAAAATTCTAGAAAATCAAGAAAAATCCTAGGAGTACCTAAAAAATATGGGAATAAATATTAGTCCATATAAATCGCATTTTATGTATAAAAAGAGAGTAGGCTTAAATACTACACAATATCTCGAATACGCACGTATTAAAGACAATATTAACATGATATACACATAAAATACCCAGAAATGGGAGGGGGGAATATGCAATTTATATCCCGAATCAAACCCCCTACTAGCTTTTTGCTAGTCCCTAGCAAAATATGCGATAAATTCGGATTAAATAGAAAACATGCACCAAACTCAAGATATCATCATGGCATGCCAAAAATATTATTTCCAAGTGATTTCAAAGCCAATATACCCGTGAAAGTAAACAACAAATGACATTCTCCTCAATCCAATTCAAAGAAAAGTGAAGTAATAAGCACAGTATCGCATTTATCGGGATATATCACAAATGGCAAAGTTTTCAATTTTCAAGGAAATGGCCAAAACAAAATAAATTTCTTCTAAGTTGTGGAAGATGAGATTGCATCACTCATGTTTCTTATTCTTTCATTTATTCATTTTTTTCTTTTTCTTTTCTTTTTCTTTTTTTTTGTATGTTTTATATTTATGTTTTTATTTTGCATTCACGCAATAATGCTATGAAATGCAAACACTGCCACCTTTGCATACACGCGATGACGCTATATAGGCAAAGAGATGGAATGATCCCCTAAATCTCATCTTTGGCGTCATCCCCAATGTTTCGTGGGGCACCGGCTACTCGATTTGATTAGAAAGAAACATTCATTTATATCAACTCTCTTTTTCATTCTCAACATGAATTATCAACTCATCCATCCACTCCTTAGGAGGAAAACAAAACATGCATTATTGGCCACACCCTTTCCAATAAAAAACTAAGCCATTCATCCCAAATCATGCAATCACTTACACCAAACTATTCCCAAATTATTTCAAAGAGACATCACGACATATAAAATAGTTTCATGCATGGCATATTAACATTTGACTCCAAAATGGAAAAGAAATTAAAACGTGCCAATCAAACATCGAAGAAGTTGATACCAAAATAATAATCCGAAAAAAATTGCATGGCAGTAAGCACGTAGGGACTACGCATAAAGCTAGCGGCGTAGGGACGAGGAGGAAAAATATGATATGCAATAAAGAGCAATGGGTGATGACAAAATGGACGTATCTCAAAAAAATTTAAGCTAAAATCAAAATCCTAACAATCCTAAAGATTCTAACACTCTCCCCCCAACTTAAAATAAACATTGCCCTCAATGTTGGGAGAGTATTGATCTCGACAAAAGATCCTAGAAAAGAAAAGAAAAGCATACGAAAGCACTAAAATAAAACATTTATTTATTTACACTATTGGAAAGAACACACTGTGGCAAAAGGCAGATCTCGAATGTATAACGGTGGAGGAAGTTGATTTATCAGCTCCTTTTGCTCCTCTGCCAGCTGCTTTGGAGCTAGGCCTCCACCGGCCTTGGATTCTAGCAATGCAACTCCGAGCGTCCCCTTTGGATAGTAGGTATCATGTGGGAGACGAGCTGCATCAATCCAAGCCATGTCCTCATACCCAGCAAAAGCATTCCAAAACAGGCCGTCAAAACAAATAAAAGAATGTAAATGCAATTGACAATAATCTGAAGAAAATGTATATGGAAGTGAAAATTTAGGTTCAGAAATGCAAGGCATGAGATGGTGGAAACTTCCCTGAATAATGACGCTAGGTGTGGCATGACACTCTGCCTCAGGAGGAGGGGAAGTGGATGCAGAAGAGAATCTAGAGGAGACAACAGCTCAGGCTCAATGTAGACCATCTCGCAATCGTCCTCGCTATCAGAAAGTGTAGGCTTCGTAGACCTCCCCAGACTATGAAGTGTATCCTGAAAATCTCCATGAATGATGGCACGATGCGTATCCTGAGGTGAAGGGTATATGACCTGCTGCACTGAAGTAGGAGGAATGTCTGGCTCAGGCTCTGTCATGGTCTGTAAACTCACTCCCTCGCCCAAATCATCCTCATCCTCATCGAAGAAAACTCTCTCAGCAGTCCGTCCCATGCACTCGTACACCTCAAAATGGGCGGATGTAGCAGATGGGAAACGAAACCCAGGCTCTCCAATATCATCAATATCACTCGTGCCTTCACATGCATCCACCACAACATCACCACCAATATAAAAATGCATCGTGTCCTTAACATGGTCGACACACACCCCATCATCCATCTCCTCTGGCTCCTCAAAATGTGAGCAATCAGCTTCCTCTACTTGGCTCCAATGCACCCCATAATCATGTTCTTCTTGGTCTTCCATAGGGTCACATTGGAATGAGCCCATAGTTGGCTCCGCAGGCTGGACCTGAACCTATTGGACCGCGTCCTCATACTCTGCAAGGTCCCTCAGGTAACGCCATGAATCCTCGGTCGAATAATCAAAGAATTCTCCACCTCAGCTCATCTGCACGAAATCTCACACAGATGGCAATAATCCAGTATAAAATATCTGTAGGAGATGATCCTCGTGTAAACAATGGTGTGGGCACGCAAACACCAAATCACTGAACCTCTGACAAGCCTGATGGTAGGCATCTCCATCGGTTTCGGTAAAGCTCGCTATATGTTGCTCCATGGCATGCCGCCCCTGTACCTGCTCCAAAAAAGTAGGCAAAAACACTCGGAGAAATTCAGCCTGAAATGACAACCAAGTAAAATGTGAGTCAAGAGACAATGAATAAAACCACATTCTAGCATTATCTTGCAAGGAATATGGGAAGAATCTAAAATATATGCAATAATCACAGATATTCCCACCAAGACATGAATACATCCATTCTTCAAATTTTTTTATATGTAAATGAGGGTTCTCCCACTCCGAACCATGAAAGTTTGGCGGGGTGGGATATCCTCCAAATCAATGTCGGAAAAATCTGAAGAAGATGCCATTTTGTTTTTTTTTTAAAATTCCAAGAAAATGAAAATAAAAAACCAAAAGACTCAATAAGTGAAAAACAAATAAAATGAAAAGATACAACACTAAGAGGTAGAAGTATCACACTAAAACTTTCAAAATCAATCAAAAAATGCAAATAGTAGAAACCGTTGTCCCCGGCAACGGCACCAATTGATTAAACCGGAGGACGCGCAAGGGAAGCACGCCTTCCACTCCCAAGTGTAGGAGCATCAATGCAATATAAATTTATAACCGGTGAGTACCGGGTCGGATCACAGAGACAAGTCGTTCTACATTCGCAAGTCTGATCGGTAAAGAAAGATAAAGCGTGTTACAACTACCTCACTACGTGAATGGAAGTGGGAAAAATGTGTGGTGAATCTAAATTCCTAACCTGAGTAAGTAGGGTTAGAGATCCAAATGGGGATTTAGGATAGCTAGGCTAGGAGCATGGGTTGTGGGTTCACTAATGTTGGTGTTAATCAAGCTCAAATTACCCACATATAACTCAATTAGGCCTCCGGCTATGGTAAGCTTAATCGGTAAATTTAGCTTTCATGAACACGATAATTTGCTAAAACGAGAGATGCATCATCATGGCACTAATCAAAATAGGATCATGGACTTTTCTCAAAGTGTGCCCACTTGGGTCTTAACCAATAAAATTAACCCTAATGAAACATCCAACATTAACATGATATTGGGCAAGAGATAAATAGAACTATAATTAACATCCAACATTCATGAATCACAAACCAAGCAATTAACACTACTCAATCATGCTAAACAAGATGAGAATTTCATTCAAAATCATCCCAAGTTTAATACAAAAGAGAAATGCAAAATACACAAAAAGAGAGGAAAGAGATCACCAATCTCTCAAATAATGAGGCTTTCCTCTCACTTGGGCACCTCCTCCAAGCTTCACCATCTCACCATGGCCTCCAAACCCTAAAAAATTCAAGAGGAAGAAGAATGGGGCTGTTTCAAGCCCCCAAAACCAATAAAAATGCAACACAGCCAAGCAGGTCTGCAATTGGGTCGAATCTGTGCCCAAAACCCGCTCCAAAAACCGCAAAAACCCCCCTTAAGCCATCTAAAGGCATTGCAGGTCGGGCGTAGGGGCACCCAACCCGCGGGCGCATGGGTGTCCGCTGCCTGGGCGCGGGCACGCACAGCGGGCGTGCCCCCCCAGCGAGCTGTTCTTATTTTTTTATTCAATGATCAGCGGCCCGCTCAAGGGAGCGGGCCGTGGAAGTGGGCTGGCCACAGGTCTGTTTTTTTTATTTTTTTTTATTTTTTTATTTTTGTTTTTAATAATCCCAGATTAGCCTCTTTGCTCCAAATAAATTCCCAAAAATAGCTTCGAGCTCCAAAAAATTCTGGAAAAATTCCAGAAAATCCAAAAAAAATCCCAGGAGTATCTGAAAAATAAGTGAAGTAAATATTAGTCCATATAAATCGCATTTTATGTATAAAAAGTGAGTATGCTTAAATATTACACAATATCACGAATATGCACGTGTCAAAGCCAATATTAACATGATATACACATAAAATACCCAGAAATGGGGGGAAATATGCAATTTATATCCCGAATCACTCTCCATGTAGGTACCACCTCTGATACACATGCTATCGATGCTCACATCCATCACTACACTTCAGACGATGAGAGGGATGATTAGCCATGCGTAAGACGATGTGTGGAAACAATCTTTCTCCAGGAGGTTGTTCGCGAGGAGGAACCATGTGATGGCACAAAGAAAATTTCCAACCTTGAAAACCCCGAGCCATTCTTCCCACTTGATCGCACCCCCCATTTTGTGCCACGCGAGAGCACCGAGGAGGCTATGGAGCATGATCATATCGATGAGGAGGATGCACGTGAGGCCACAGACACTATGACTCATCTCAGTAATCCTGATGCGCTCTTACCTCCACCTCCACCTCCACCTCTGCATCCACCTCCACAGCCCCTCCTCACTCCACCTGAGTCATCGCATCCACCTGAGCTCAATGCTCCCACTCAGGGAGATATTCCAAATCCTACTTCTGAATCTCATACTTCATTTCATAATTCTTTAGATTCAGATGTTTCTGACATGACGTACTTTTTGCATGACACATGCTCATATTCCACAGAGGTATGCTGGGTCATGTCAGCACCTGACGACCACATTGTAGGAAGTGACAAGAAATTGACAGTGTTATCGTCAAGGAGTAGCACATTATTCTCAGGGAGTTTTCGTCACCCTATTTCATAGTTTCCATTTTATTTTGATGATCCTCTCCGGGATACATTATTGGAGGGAAAAAAATTTCAAATCGGACTGATGCTCCTTGTCTCTTGCAGGATTCATGTGGCTGTCATCAAGAGATGCTTGGAGGAGCGTTGATGGGGCCTGATGGAGTTCGTGGCACCAAGCTGTTAGCTGAGCCATTAAAAGAGCAGGAAGAACAGTTGCCTGCTCTACTGGAGATTCTCGATCCATCCTTTGATCAGGTGCATCTTACTCCAGTAGTGTAGATATTTTTTATACTTTCTAGGTAGATTGAATAAACTCGCCTCCTCTCGATAGCGATGGGAGCATATTAGGATTGCGTGTTTTTCTTTTTAGATTTCTTTTGAATAAATCTCACTCCATGCAGCGCACCCATTATTATCATGACCCAAAACACAAACATGCTTCTATGCCCATTCCTTGTTCATTTTACATTGTATGACTCCAACACCCGTACCTCCCCCCACATACACCCTAGCTTTCATTCTATTTTTCATCTTAGGGTATGCTTTTATGCTAGCTTGGGGGAGGCACTTTCATGCATGCATCAGTCACATTCCCCCATATTTTTCACTTTCTAGTATTGAGGACAATGCTTGATTCTAGCTTGGGGGATGTGCAATTCGTACATCATTTGTGCATACTTCGCATTAAGAATTTCGCCACACCAAAGTTTTTATATGCATGGACACTTTTGTGAAAAAATTTCATATTTACACCTTTCTTTCTTCAATTTCTTATCATTTATCATGATATATGCTTATGGATATCTTTAGTGTTAGATCTTATGTAATATGCTTATTATGTGTATGCCATAATCTTTGGAATTGAAGTACTCGAAACAGGTGTATGTTATAATTTTTTATTGAGACCCCATCTTATGAATACATCTTGGAATTTTTAATTGAGTATGCTACTAGCAATTTGATAGTATTTGGATACCTACAAGCATATCTAGTACCGAGGAGTGGTGTTGCTTAGGTTGCTCATGTTCGAAAGAAAAAAAGAGAGAGAAAAAAAATGAAATGAATAAGTATGCATCGTTCTTCCAGTTGAATTGAGTAGCCGGATCCTCGTGCCTCAAGAAGCATTGGAAACTCGCGCCAAAAGTTTTAGCTTAGGGGAGTGCATAGGAATAAAGATTTTTGGTTGATATTAGCTAGTAGGTCTGCAGTGTCCCTCTTGGCCCAATAACCTATGATCGTCCGATCTGTGAGTCATTCACCCAACGCTCCTTACACAAATCAACTAAGAACCCAAAATTAATGAAAATAAAAACATGAATAAAGCTAGCAATCCCACAACCAAAGAAACGATAGCGTGTCGTGAGTGCCACCTCCTTGATAGTTTGCAACCCATTAAAAGATACTAAATTTTTCCCGGTCCATCGCATGATTTCGATTCTCATTCTAAGAACATATACGGGATAGAGGAAATATTTTAGGATTTGAGCATGACTACGATACTGTATATTGTATGTTGATTTTCACTAAAGATAATACTCTGGGCTATGTCTTGATAGTTGGTAGTGATCGACATGCTTATTAATTCCATGATCAGAAAATTTTCATTTCCCCATGTATATATGCATCTCATTGTGAAACTCTTCATATCATTTATCTCATGCATGCACACCCCATCTCTCTACTCTTTCTGTGTCTTCCTTGAGGACAATGAAGAGTTTACCTTGGGAGATTTTAATGAGTAGTTTTTCATATGTTTTTAATGGGGATTTTCCATGCATTATATCATATAAACTCCCACTTTATTTACCACTTCATCATTTTTATCGTTCCGTTTTACTCCTTGGGTGTTTCTGTGTCTTTCAGGTTGAAATCCAGCTTAAAGGAGCCAAATTGAGTCAAAGAAGTGAAAGGAAGAAACAAGAAAAAGAAACGGAATCAAAAGAAGAATGGAAGCTTGAAATGCTGATCCACGCAATCGCGTGACATTTCCATGCGGCCACGTCGGAGGGAGCCCAAATGAAGCAGATTTGAGCATATGACGCGACCGCGTGTGACATTTCCACGTGGCCACGTCGGGGAGAGAAAATGGAGCCCAAAGCTTCGACGCAGTCACATAGATCTGCGACGCGGTTGTGTCGAGGGTAGAAAATTTCTGGAAGTCTTGAGATGATATCCATGCGGTCGTGTGGTTACCCCCACATGACCATGGAGAAGAGATCAAGCCCAAGACTCAATTGAACCCCCACACGACCGTTTGACACGATCGTGTGGGCCAACCAAAGCAGCTGAAGGTTTATCGTCGTGGTCACATTGACTTACCAAACAACCGCGTTAACGGTGGCAAGTTGTGGCCTCTGGGTACTAGCATTTGACGCGGTTGCATGGCCTCGCCAAACGACTGCATTGAATCTACATTCTGAAGGTAATCTGAGCCCGGCCAGCAGCCAGGATCGACGCGACCACGTAGATCTTCCATGTGGTCGTGTCAGGTCGAATTTCTTGCGTGCCCGCTAGGGTTCTGGGTAATTATTTAAGGCATTGGGGCACCGTTGGAGTAAAGTGGACGACCATTGGAGGCGTTTTTCATCCCTTTTTCATCTTTTTCTTAGTTTTAGGAGTAGGAGTAGGCTAGATTAAATTTCTATTCAGGTTTCCTTCATTGATAAGCTTGTAAACTTGGATATTTTGTATTGCGACGAATGAAGCTAAGTATTTCTCTCTTTAATTTGTGTTTTCTATTTGTTTTGTTGTTTTCTTATTGCTCTCTTGTTATCTCTATGATTTCCTTGATGTGTAGTGAGTAATTTTTGTTTAAGGCATGTTTAATCTCTTTTGTGGATTGATTATGGATTGATCTCGTTGTTGGCTATTGAATGATCAATTGGGGTTATGCTTAGGAAGTTTATTATCCATATATATTGATCTCCTTAGATCGATCACCAACGAGAGTTAGGGTTACTCTAGGACTTTCAATCCATATGTGCGATTCATACTAATTACATTGCCAACGAAAGTTGGGGTGTACTAAAAGCCCTCTTAGCATTGACCGAGTTTCTGACCATAAGAGTGGCTGAACAGTGGTTGGGAAATATTGTTAGCTTAATGCATCTGACGTGTGGCCATGCACTACGGAAGTAGGCTTGGTCACATGAGGGTTAGTCATGTCATAGCATCACCGAAGTGGGGCCATGAGATAACATGAGGAAGATCCTATCATAGCATCAAGGAAGTGGGGGTAGGTAATTTCTTCTATGCTATACAACCTTACCATAGGATGATTTGAAGACGTGCAATGAGTTTATTCCCATGCTCAAGCCACATTAGAGTGAAACCTAGCTCTAGAGCCCTTTCATTCTATTGCATTCTCCCTATTCCGCATAAACATTCACACGTAGCTAATAACAACCTAGGATTGACTAGTACTCAATTACCAAACCTCCGTGTGGAGGAAACGTATCCATGCGGAGGACCCGTATAGTGCTACGACGACGTCGTGTGCTTGCAGTATATATTTTGAGGAAACCATTCATCATCATGTCATCCAATTGCCCTAGCCATTGAGCACCCAATATAATTTGGTGATCACATTTGTAGTATCAATCCAAAGGTACAATAACCACTTAACAGTTATAATGGACTCCATTGCATATACTGAAGCCAATTATCTTGTAACCATTAGCAACCTAAGCATCAAATTCTTATGAATCTTCAAATACTAAGCCTAGGCTTTGGGTAGTTTAGGGCTTATGAAGCTATATTGAACCAGAATCTACCAATACATTCTTGGATTGGCCTTTTATTCTCCCTATCACCCTCAAAATGTGAGCAGTCAGAATTCCACAAATGACTTTTAAGGATATAGTGAGTGATCCTTGCACTTCACATCACACCATGTCAGATGCCATTTGAAGAAGGGAATTCATTTTCTTGTTGATCTTCTATCTATTCCTGCTTAGATGATTCTTCTCCGATCCAAGTTCCTCTAAAATGAAGATTTACCTCTCATTGCACTTGTGATCTTTACTCCATTTTTCGTTGCAAATGAAACACATGTTATTTTTCTTTTTGTGGAGAAGCTCTTCTGGAGTGAGTTTCTTTGAATGGGAGAGAGTTAAAGAGATTTTGATTTCACGATATGGCCCACCTGAGTTGGAGAGACCTTTTAATTCTTTCTCCAACCTTAAACAATAAGGTTCTCCGAGATTATTTGGTGAAGTTTAAAAAGACTCAACATTATGTTGTAGATAAATTTGTTGGCGGCTTGAAAGAACATATCAAATATGAAGTGATGGCCACTAGGCCTAAAGGTCTAGCTAATACAATCTTCTTAGCAAAGAATTATGAAGAAAGAAATTGCAAGCACAATAGAACAACAAATCTTACCAACCTCCATTGCATCAAACCAAGGCGACTACATCCACTCCTACCAACTCCAACTAGTGTGAAGAGCTCATACCCTTTCAAAAAACTATCAATGTTGATTTCCTCCTACTCAAATCCATAGATGGCTTCATCCCTCATATAGAATGCATATATCTTGACCCACTCTTCTTTCTTGGTTTCATAATAGTTAAAGATTTGTTGCACTTGATTTGTCCATGGAATGACACCTTCCATCCCTTTGAAGATAGAGAACTCGGCCACTTCATGACTCAAGAGCCCTAGTAGAATCTTTATGAAGTGGATTAGAGTGTTACCTTGGAAGGGAGGATCCACATCGGTATTGACTATAATTTCCTCTTGTTCTCCATTGTGTCTTCCATAACCCAATCAAATTGGCTCATCGTTGTTTGTAACTGTGTATTTAGCACGGACAATTGACTTTTTGTTTACGCTTGCGCCGATGTTTGTTCAGCAAACATACTTACTTGATCCGACGACATCTTCTCCAAATTCGCTTGGACTTGTTGGTTGAAGCTGATTTGGGAGCCGATGAAAGATTACATTCATCCCATGCGTGCTTCCATAATATCTTCTAATAAGATTGCTTTGCCAACTTCGGCTTCACTTTCTCTATGGCTTGTATCTGGCTCTGATACCATTTGTTGAGGATCTCGATAGTAAACCTCAATTGTGGAGCAGTGCCTACAAATTTCCTCTAGATTTCTTGGAAACAACAATCACTAACCTCAAGACGACCAACCAAGATACTGGAAAAACTGAAAGAAAAATCTGGAAGGAAAATCAAAAGGGAAAATGGTAAAATGAAGGAGAGAATTGTATTAATTTTCTTCACAATCTCTTACATGATATCTGGATGTTTTTATAAAAATATTAATGGGACGGTACAGCTATCAGAAAGATCATATTAACTCTCTTCAACGGCTTCAACCGTTTCAACTAATCTTTCTTCTAAAAAGGAAATTTGATAGAAAATGGTTAGAATTTATTGAGGATGGGAGTGTCAATCTCTCAAGTTAGTTAGATCCCCAAAAGGTAGTTGAATGCATGTGTTTAAATAAATATTCTACTCTTTTAACGGTATATTCAACCGACACGTCTGCCCACTTAACTACCCATTTAATAGTCCATTAGGTGATGAATGTCTTCATTAGTCGACTAATACCAAACCAATATCTACCACTGTCATATTATTAGTTGACTAATGACTTTGTTAATCGACTATCAATCAATTGATACGTCTAATACCTTCAAACAATCAGTAACTAGTTGACTAATATCCTCCATACACGAATTTCTCGGCATTGTCTGTCTTAGTCAATTTCCATTAGTCGACTATAAACTATAATCGACTATAAACTATAATAGAACACATTTTCTTCAATTGTCTGTCTTAGTCAATTTCCATTAGTCGACTATAAACTATAATAGAACACATTTTCTTCAATTGTCAGAGCATTAGTCGATTAGTCGACTATCAACCATGTTAGTCAACTAATGCCAAGTTTCTCTCAAGTTTACAACTTAACATTTTGTAATTGATGTTTGAATTTGGAGGTTTCCAACATTTTCATTGGAATGACATCAAACAAAAAAACAATCTTAGGGACCCAAAAGTTATCGAAATCTCTTTTCTATCAGGCCTTTGGAGGGAGACGGTTCATATCCTAGTCCTAAAAAGAGCAAGGCACTAAAAATATAGTCCACAAACACACACATTCCATACAATCCAATGTCTAGTGAGTACCTTACATTTACAAATTGCTCTCCTCACCCATCCATAAAGCCTACATCTTCTTATAGCATCTTCTATATATCCAAGCGCGATTTTATTTTATTTTTTGAATAGCCTCCCTCCCACCATTCTCTGGGAAGGAAAAAATGCTTAGATGTGCTTCCTGATTCCAACAATCAGCAAGGCTCTAAGCAGCTTTTTACTATCAATGTGCCCGGTCTCTGAGAACCTCAATGTCCATTTCAGTAGGGTCGGTGGCCTGAATTTCATAGTGAACTCCATCGAGCTCTCGCCTGAATCGGTCCTTGGAGGTTGCATACAGCATCTTTGCTCGGATACGGGACACTGATGGAGACCTGCCATATTATTAAACATCTGTAATTAGGTGAATTATATTGATGAATAAGAAGAAACACTGCGAACACTTGTTTTCAGAGGGTTTGGATAACTGCAAGTTGCATGTTGGAAAAAGATACAAATATAACACTGAGTTACAATTACTCATATGGCTCTGATTAGCAACTAATTAGAGCATTTAATAAGAGACGTCCGTTGCATAGGATGGGAAAATGAGATGGTCTATTCAAAAATAACTGCTTAGAGATATCAGTTGCATATGATTGACAGAAAGAACAAATGTCAGAGACTATAATATTGCAACTGCAAGTAATATTCCTACTAAACAAATACAAATTTAGATCATGTATGCTATAAACAAAAGAGCAACATGATGATATGAAATTGATTTAGATGAAGAAACTCAACCATTTCTCTTTGTGAGATTCGTCCCATCTACCCAAACAGCATACCCTAATCAGACAAAACAATGCCAAACCCGCCAGCCAATGATTCCAACCAAACTTGTGTCCTTGCTACAATGACCTCTTGATAGTAAATATGGAATTCATCAAGTACTTCTGGTACCTGCTCTCCAGTGAACTCAACAATTGTTTGCATCTTTTTGACACAACCTCCACATGAGACTTCTTACAAATCATATGCAAAAGCAAACTTATGATCCATGGACCAAAAGTATTGCCTCGGTCTACTATGTGCACACCAAAAGCAACATAACACACTTGGTGAGCTTTAAAGTCTCTCCAAGACCAAGCACTAGGAAGGGTATAATTTATAATTCCGACTCAAAAGTTCTTTACTATCATCCCTCGCAATAGAGAAGTATCATTTCAATCAAAATTATGCACATATAACTGAAGGTTTGGAATTGTGAAGCAGTGACACTCAAACAACGAGTGATGTGTCCGTGTTTGACACATGTTGGGCACTAAAACTTTAACGACACTTACCTACGCACGCGTGTGTGGTGTCTGTCTGTTAGAATAGGAATATGGAGTCCCACGTTTAGTCAAATTGGTGAAGACATGATTTTAGTATAGACTCTAACCCAAAAGCTTAAGCTATTATGTAGGGGGCTCGCCTTTATTTATGTTCTCCGCTTTGTCTACTTTTTTCCAACATGGGACTATTTTTCATAGCCCTCCTTTAAACTCAAGATGTATGTTACCTTTTGAGTTTGAAAGCCAGATTAGAGAAGCACAACTAGTCTAAATAGAGGAGCGCTTGAGCTATGATACCATGTTAAAATTTGAACAAGAATTTGGGTGATCCATATTTAGTCAAATTGGTAAGAACATAATCTATATTAGACACTCTAACCCAAAACATTACAGTTAGTGTTCCACCAAGTTTATGTCCACATGTATATAACTAAACGTGAGCCCTCCTAATTCTAATTCTAATTCTAATAGTCTTTTTTGACTAAGTGAGTACGTATTAACAGAACTTAAACATCACTTGAACTCGAACATTAACAGAACTTAAACATCACTTGAACTCGAACGTGATTGATTAGGTTTTCTTTAGATCTTTTTTGTTTGATTATGATACTTTACTAGAAGCTATGGATTTTTTGCATGCAAATTTCCATTTGTTTTTCATTTTATTGTGTTAAAGAACACTATATACACTCTCATCCCCACCCACCCCTACCCATGAATGCACATACACAGTTATATACCTGATATGACTGAGGATACATGTCGGGAAAATATGGAATTTAAAAGGCAAAAGGTGAGATTTTTATTGATAACTGAGTGGAATTACAATGATTTGGCCTCAATTCGAGAAGAAGACTGCTCTCCCAATAAACCTAGAGCTAAACTAGACTTAACTAAATAATAACTATAATTCTTTCACAATTCTCCTCATCCCTCTCTCCAGAGCTCTCCCCTCTTATTTATACTAAACCCTCCTAATGAGCTGTCATCCCAAGATTATATAAAATTGCTCTCTCTAGGATTTTTGTCCTGAAATTATAATTCTGCCACTGCAGCTGTCGCAGTGGCAATCATCTTGAATTTACAAAACTACCACTGCGCCTAAAAATTATAAAACTGCCACTGCGACCAAAAATTACAAAACTACCAATATCATGTAATTACAAAACTGACACTCCCCTCTAGGATTTTTCTGTCGCCGCTCATTAACTCCTCTTTTGTCGCCGCCGCTTGTATGTGATCGTATCATATCCTACTTTCAAAGAATATGATGTGACCTCATATCCATGTAATTAATTATCAGTATCCCACATTCATGTCAATGCTTCATAGGTTGCAATCCCCTTTATACTTCGCAAGCCAACTTTTCTAGTAGGCAACACTTGGTAGATGTTCACCTCACATCATCTATTATTGCTCCTAACTCCACATGCTACAAGCAACCTTTTCTCGACG
This sequence comes from Scilla litardierei, assembly GCA_030789695.1. NCBI lineage: Eukaryota > Viridiplantae > Streptophyta > Magnoliopsida > Asparagales > Asparagaceae > Scilla > Scilla litardierei. Next base: position 55,065,557 of record CM061141.1, read on the forward strand.
GTTGGTCTTTTGCAAGTGCTAGAGATGGCAAGTCCGCTCGGAAAAAAGAAACACTTTTTACAACTCAGAGGTGCAACTTGACCAATTTTTGCAATTCATTAAACCCCTCGTACAATCAATTGGCCATTACCCTCCCCATTGGCTGCAATTAACTTTTTCCACCGACAATCATGCAGCTCACTTCCTCGTAAAAAGGGGAAGAAACACTTTCTTCAACTTACAAGTGCGACTCGCTTGCTCAATTTTCAGATTCACTAAACCCCTCATACATGTATCTTTCATTAGCCTCTCCCTCCTAGCTGTAATTACTTTCTACCACGGAAACATGCGCAGCTCACTTACTCGATCTCTGCAATTATTAACCCCCTTAGGACCCCCCCCCCCCCCCCCCCCCCCCCCCCCCCCCCCTCACGCCCCTGGGAATAAAAATGTTCAGATGATCTTCTCTACCTAAAAATACTGCATTCAAACCACCATAACATGGTGGCCACCAACTTCTAGACACCTTTTAGGTGATCTACAGCATAATCAGACTAAGAATTTCTTAGCTTGATAGCAAGGTTGCAACCCCTTTCTGCAACCCCTCCATCTCCTTTTTGTATTTACCACATCAAAACTTACAAATATGATGTATTTAACTTCCCAGTTTTGCTACAGTCAAAGAAGCATTTTGATGTGAATCGTCGTAGATCGATTCACAATTTAATCTGGAAAGTTAAAAAGAGGAAAACATTTATATTTTGCTTGATTGAAGAACAAAAGATAACAAGATAATGATCTTTATTAGAGACAAGATCGATCTCCCCACTTTGGATGAACGAACCAAAGTTTAAGCACCTTCAAATGACGTTTGAGAGTTTTCTCACAATTCAAGCATAAGAAAATAAGATGACGGCTGGACCTAATATAAAGAAAGAGGAGGGATTTTGGTAAAAGACCAAAATACCCTCCCACTAAGGAAAATGCCTAAACCGCGCTCCCGCGTCCCCTGCGACATGCGTACGTGATGACACCTCCACTGTCACGTGCTCCATCGGCTGAGGGGGATGCGATGCTAGGTGCGCTCGCATCAATACCCCCCTAAAAGAGCCACCTTGTCCTCAAGGTGGAAATCCGGATACTGCGCCTGGACCACATCATAATCCTCCCAAGTAGCGTCGCAGTCGGTAGCCCTGCCCAGTAGATCAGCACCTCTCTCCGCCGTCCCGCTCCCTGGCGAACCGCTCTCACCTCTAAAGGCTCCAACAACACCTCAATGTCATCCGTAAGTGTAGGGGGAAGAGTGGAGGAAACAGCATGGTCTCCAATCGTCCTCCTCAACTGCGACACGTGGAATACAGGGTGAATCGCCGAAGTGACCAGCAGCCTCAACCGGTACGCCACCTGTCCGACCGTTGCCTCCACCTGATATGGACCGAAGTAACGAGCCGCCAGCTTCTCGTTCGGCCTCCTCGCCATCGACCTATGCCTGTAGGGACGTAGCTTGAGATAGACCATATCTCCCACCTGGAAGCTAACGTCCCGTCGATGTCCGTCCGCCTGAGCCTTCATCACCTGATGAGCCCGCAACAGGTGCTTCCGCAGCTCCTCCAACAGCTCATCCCTCTCCTCCATGTACGTCTCCACTCGCGACACAGGAGTCTGGCTATTCCCAAAGCGCACCAAGGGTGGAGGGTCACGTCCATACAACACCCTGAAAGGAGTCGTCCCTGCCCTCGAATGGTACGAAGTGTTGTACCAATACTCCGCCCACGCCAACCACCTGTACCGCAAGTACGTCTCTACGCTGCGGTTGACAACCTCCGTCTGACCGTCGGTCTGAGGGTGGTAAGCGGTACTCCTCTTCAGGACCGTACTCTGTACCCTAAACAGCTCCCTCCAAAAGATGCTCATGAATACCTTGTCCCTATCGGACACGATGGACGCCGGTACCCCATGCAGCCGTATCACCTCCTTCATGAACGCCGCTGCTACTGATACGGCTGTGTAAGGATGCCTCAAGGGAATGAAGTGGGCATACTTACTCAACCTACCTACCACCACCATGATCACCGTGTACCCCTCTGAACGTGGTAGCCAGTCGATGAAATCCATGGTGATATCCTCCCACACCCTCTCCGGTAGTGCCAGCGGCTGTAGCAGCCCCGCTGGAGCCATCGACATGTACTTATGACGCTGACAGATGTCACAAGCTGCAACTAAGCGTGCAATCCCCCTCTGCATCACTGGCCAGTACACCTCTCTGGCCATCCTCTGATAGGTCTGCTGCACCCCCGAGTAACCCCCCGTCACAGAGCTATGGAACTCCTGGAACAAAACGGGTATGAAGGCAGAGGTCCTCGGCAACACTAACCTCCTCTGGTACAGTAGTCGGCGCCCCTCCAACGAATATCCTGCCGGCCCGTCCGCCCCACTCTGTAACAGCCCGCAGATCTGCTGCAACTCTGCATCACCCTCCGCCTCCTGCAACATGGGCTCCCAGTCCAGCCACAAGGGCCGCGACAATGCCCTCAAGTCCACACACTCCTCCCGTCGAGACAAGGCATCCGCAGCCTTGTTCTCCAACCAGGGCCGGTACTCTATCTCGAAGCGGTATCCTACCAGCTTGGATAACCAATGCTGGTGCTCCTCTGTGACTAGCCGCTGCTCGAGAAGGTATTTGAGGCTCCTCTGGTCCGTCCTGACCACGAACTCCCGACCCAACAGATAGGGTCTCCACTTCAGTACTGCCAACACTATGGCCATCAACTCCCGCTCATAGACCGATTTCAGCCGTGCCCTAGCTGATAGCACCTGGCTGAAATAGGCTATGGGCCTCCCCTCCTGCATGAGCACCGCCCCCAAACCATACCCCGACGCGTCAGTCTCCACCACGAAAGCCTTGCCAAAGTCTGGCAAGGCAAGCACTGGCGCCGTCGTCATCGCCATCTTCAAGGCCTCAAAGGCCTTGGTGGCCTCCTCCCCCAGTGGAACCCATCCTTCTTCAGCTGCTCTGTGAGGGGCCACGATATAGTGCTGTACCCTTTAACGAACTTCCTGTAGTAGCCCGTCAGCCCCAAGAAGCCTCGTAGTGCCCGTAAAGTAGTAGGCACCGGCCAATCTAACATGGCCGCTATCTTCGATCTGTCGGCCGCCACCCCCTCTGCTGACAACATGTGCCCCAGGTACTCAACCCTCGCCTGACCGAAGCTGCACTTCTTTCGGTTGGCGTATAGCTGATGCGCAATCAGCTCCCCGAACACCACCTCCAGGTGGTCAATGTGCTCTCTCGTGCTCCTACTGTAGATGAGAATGTCGTTGAAGAAGACTAGGATGAACCACCGCAAGTAAGGCTGAAAGACCTTGTTCATCAGGGCCTGGAATGTCGAAGGGGCGTTGGTCAAGCCGAAAGGCATGACCAGAAACTCGTAGTGTCCCTCATGTGTGCGGAAGGCGGTCTTCGGCACGTCCTCTGGTCGCATCAAGATCTGGTGGTATCTCGCATTCAGGTCGATCTTCGAAAAGATCGCCGCCCCATTCAGCTCGTCAAGCAGCTCGTCGATTACCGGAATAGGAAACTTGTCGGCGACAGTCTCCTTATTCAGCGCCCGGTAATCGACGCAGAATATCCAACTACCGTCCTTCTTCACCAGTAGTACTGGAGAAGAAAAAGGACTCGCACTTGGCTGGATCACTCCAGCCTACAGCATCTCCTGCACCATCCTCTCTATCTCATCCTTCTGCACGTGCGGGTATCTGTAAGGGCGCATGCTCACCAGTGCTACCCCATCATGCAGTACTATCACGTGCTCATGCCCCTCGCCAGAGGTAGCCCTTGCGGGCTCTGGAAGACCTCCCGGTACTGCTCCAACACCGAATCCACCTCCTCTGGGTCTCCTCATGCTGCTCCTCCACTGACAACCCCTGGCACTCCACCAAAACCCCTCCCTCATCCCGCAACGCTCACGTAATGGCCTTGAAGGCCACTACTGAGAAGCAGAGGGTCGGGTCCCCTGTCAGCACCACAGTCTTGCCCCCCACCTGGAATTCCATCCGTAGAAGCTTCCAGTTCATCTTCATCTTCCCGAGCTTCTTCAGCAACTGCACTCCCAATATAATATCCACGTTGCCCAACTCCAGCGGCAAGAAGTCCTCAACTATCTGAAGCCCCTGCAGTGTGAAAAACACCCCCTTGCAGAGCCCCTTACTCTCCTCCATCTTTCCTGTGTCCAGCAACACAGTGAACTTCTCCATCGTAATCAACTCTATGCCGCGACGCTCTACCAACCTCCTCGAGATGAAGTTGTGGGTCGCCCCACTGTCAATCAGCACCGTCACCGTCTGATCCCCCAATGTTCCTGCCAACTTCATGGTATGGTTTGGAGTGAACCCTGCCATGGAGTTCAGCGACACCTCCGCAAAGTCCATGTGCACATGCTCCTCCTCAGGCTCCGCCGCAATCACAGGCTCCTCCTCAGGGTACTCCTCGTCGGGCACGATCACGATCTGCAGTAACTTGCTCGCATATCGATGACCGGGGGTGAACCTCTCGTCGCACCTGAAACATAAGCCCGCCGCTCGCCGTGCCCTCATATCAACCTCCGTCATACGCCTACTATGTACGGCTGTGCGGACCTCCCATGCAGCTGGTCTAGGTGGTACTGGTGTTGGTGCCCCGGTAGCTGGCCTAGGTGGTGCTGGTGCTGCCTGGTTGCGCTGGCCATGCGCCCCCCAAGTCCCCCTAATGCGTCTCTCCTCCGACTGCTTCTCCTCCGCCTTGTGAGCTAGGCGAAGGACATCCTCTAAGCACTGAGGGCTCTGCATCCGTAGCTCCGTTCGTATCGATGGCTTCATCCACCTCATAAAATTTTCGATTATCACCTCGTCGGTCATCCCCTTCACCCGGCTATTCAGCATCTCAAAGCTATCTACGTAGTTCCTCACTGTCCCCTCCTGCCTCAGGGCCGACAGCTGCTCGTAGAAATATCCCACTGCTGTCTACTGGAACCGATCCACGATCAGTGCTGACAGCTCCTCCCAGATGCGAAAAGGGGACCGTGCTATCTTCCACCGGTACCATGCCAAAGCCTTCCCCTCAAAATACATCCTGGTGGCCTTCAGGACCTCCTGCTCCGTCAGCCCCATCACCTGAAAATATCTCTCTGCTCGATATATCCACCCGTCAGGATCGGTGCCATCGAAGGTCGGCATCTTCAGCTTCATCAACCGCTGGTCCGCGTTGATCTCTCCCTGCTGCCCCCTATCTCCTCCATGGTCACCTCCCCGAACCAAACCGCCACCCCGGGTCTCCATCGGGCCTCCCCCGTCAACTCCGTACAACTCCTCCGGCCATGCAGGCCTCTCCCATGCCTCGGGCTGATAGTGATGCCCGGGAAACTCTGGTGGTCGTGCGAAAATGGGCCTCGGCCCAGGTGGGGTGGTCTCTGCTCTCCAAAATTGGCTCGCCGGGGTCCCAATAGCTGCTCCCGAAGCCCAGCCGCCTCCTACTGCCTCCAAAGTCCCCCCAGAGTAGGGTCCGAACGCTGCCACGCCCCCAAAAGGCCGCGAAGCGGCAGCGGGGCCCCCATGAGGGACGGCCCAGCCCGCTGGCCCTTCGGAAGGTCCGGCCCAGCTCGTCGGCCTCTAGAGTGGCCGAAGGGCCCGTCCGCACCCCCGAATGGGGGTGCCGCACCCCCTGCGCCCCAGGCGGGGGGTGCCGCCTGCACCCAACCCCCGCCAGGGGTGGCCGGGGTCTCTGGTGGCCCCGGCGGGCTCGCCCAGGCCAGGGGAGGCCTAGGGGAGTTCGTCGGGGGTGCCGAAGCCCCCGGGTGGCCAGGCGGCCTCGCCCAGGCCTGGGAAGGACTGGGCTAGGCCGTCGGGCCCTTGGCAGGCTCTATCGGGCCTACTGTGGCCTGCACAGACCCGCGAGGGTCTTTTTTTGTAAAACAAGCCCGCGCGGGTCTAGGGTTGGTCGAGCAGTCACCCTTGTCTCTTCCGCGACATCGCCTTGAGGTGGTAGCTCCGTCGTTGTCCGCGCTTGCTCTAGGGAGGCTGATTCTAGAGTAGAATCCCCCCTTCTTGGTTCTCCTTGCCCCGATCTCCTTCTTTCGCCGCCGTTTGCATCACTGCCATCATCGCCGCCATCGTCTCCTTCAGATCTAAAGTTGCTTTCTTCATACTGAATTCGACCCCTTCAATTCCCGGAGATCTCGGCCTTGTTGCGCGGCGTCCGTCCTTATCCCCGGAGTTCGATCTGGATGTCTTCTTGCGAATGGGCGTGATCCTTGATGGAATCCCCCACCGTTTTCTTCAATCCCTCGAACCGTTCTTCGATCTCCCGATTGAGATCCTCGCGTAGCACTTGAATCTTCTCATCAATCAAATCCGCCTTCATCGAGTGCTTGCCGCCATTGGATCTAGAGCTCTGATACCAATTGATGTGAATCGTCGTAGATCGATTCACAATTTAATGTGGAAAATTAAAAAGAGGAAAATATTTATATTTTGCTTGATTGAAGAACAAAAGATAACAAGATAATGATCTTTATTAGAGACAAGATCGATCTCCCCACTTTGGATGAACGGACCAACGTTTAAGCACCTTCAAATGACGCTTGAGAGTTTTCTCACAATTCAAGCATAAGAAAATAAGATGACGGCTAGACCTAATATAAAGAAAGGGATTTTGGTAAAAGACCAAAATACCCTCCCACTAAGAAAAAGGCCTAAACCGCGCTCCCGCGTCTCCTGCGGCGTGCGTAAGTAATGACGCCTCCACTGCCACGTGCTCCATCGGCTGAGGGGGATGCGATGCTAGGTGCGCTCGCATCACATTTCCATTAATGAAACTAAAATTTTCATGACCAGTGTTAACCTCAAATATGTAAAACCATATACATACACCATAGCTGCTATTAATCCCCATGTTTGAACCGATTGAAGAACATGTCAAAAAATCTTTTTATATTTCAGAACTCTATTACAATGTACATTGTCATAGCAGATATGTGAACTTCATTAATCAATAACTTAGTTTACAAGTAAATCACATTAAAATCCATAGCAAATGACAATAGAATTTCTTATGAAACAACTGAACATTCAGTTAAGTCAAACAATGCTACCCCTGGTACGACTGCAAGGCAACCAGATTGAAGTTTGGAGCCAACCAACCAAGTGGGCTTGCATATTTAAGTTGTATATACAACTAAAGAAATAAAGAAATTGCAGTTGGGTGCGAGTACACAAGCATGCAAATGCATTTGCATGACAAAATATTTCCCACAGAAATAAAAAAACCAACATGCACATTCTTCTGTTATTCATACAAGCAACTATGGGAAAATTATCATGGCCTTTGAGCCGTTAGAGCAATTTAGTTACTAGTTCTTATTTAAATCATCTGCATAAAAGTTGCATTTGTTACCTATTATTTATAACACAACATAAAAAATTTGCTTTACAATACTTCGACCATTGCTATTTAAGAGCTTTATATCCCAATTCTGGAAGAAAATAACTTTTCAAACTTTGCATGGAGAGTAACCACTTCTGAGTGAGAGACAATACATGAACATAGAACTAAGCAGGCAAGAAGTTTCAAGACTCCAATGGGTACCCAACTCATCAAATGAAAGTTTTTTGATAATCCATGCATAAATACACATGACTAACTCATACAGGTGAGGCAATATCATAATTATTTTTGTTTTTCGAAAAAAAAATAATGTTAATGATGTAAAAAAAGTTTTGATGTAGAGCTCACCAGGCAATAAAGAAAATCTTGCTTTTCTGGCAGTTCTCTTCAGTAACAAAGTCAAAATCATATATCGCATATCGGCAATCGTTTTCAGGTAAAGCTTCCATGAAATCATCATAGCTTTCAGCAGCACCTCCAGTCTTCTCCACAACAACCTCCTTTTGTTTCTCATCAATCTTAAAAATCACATAGCGATGCACCTTCTTCCTTTGAAGCTCTAAGAATGTATCCTTGCACTGATCAGCAACTCCCATTCCAGAGGATGCATTTGACTAAGATAAAGTGAGCTGACCGTTAGATTTGATGAAAGTAAAGAAATCCATTAGAAAGCAACATTTCATATCTGGCCATTTATGGTCATTTTGTGATGGCACAAACTAGTGCATCAATACAGTTTGATGGTCAAAAGTACATATCCTAAATACAATCTTTTCTACCCAAAACAGAAAGGAAAATAAAGGAAAATAAAAAAAGGAACAGGTGCTTCAAGAAATATTGACATGGAAACGATTAACAAAGACTAGCAAAATATACATATAAATCCATACTACTATAAACGCACCAATCCCTTGTAGGTTTTTGTCCAAAAAGAATCCTAGCTGCCGATTATTTTAATTAAATCATGACTGTTGATTTTGTTGATTAAATCCCACCTTGCATTTCTTTACTACTTCCATATAAATTCCTACCCCCATTCTCTCTGCTTGTAATTGCTCCTCTCCTCTCCTTAATCCTCCAGGCCAAGGCCCTCTCTCGCTCATGCCACCTTGCCTGACCCACATCTTCAAACCCTTCTCTAGATCAACCCTTACCAGCTCCTTGCTCGACCAAGATCATCGTCAGTGCACCCTCTGTCCCTCCGCGACCACCTTTTCTTAGACCTTCCTTTCTTAAAAGGATGAGTAAATTCAGAAGAATCCCAGAAAAAAAGTAAATGGTGCATTTTAAAGAGGAAGTTGATGCTTGTGTCGTGTTTCATGGAGCCATTATGAAGGCCAAAATCCATGCCACGTTTGGTGGTTGATTATCTACTGGTTGACATTGGAATTTTAGTCATGAATTCGAACAATAATTGGATTTTTAAATTCACTTTATTGTAAACAGAATTTTTTTTATATTTAATATCAACAAAAGATTGATAATTTGATAGAACCAGTTGAGTTGAGTCGCATGGATCTATTTTCAATTTCTTAATTTTGTAACAGAGTAACCTTTAGATTCAGTATCGCACCAAGATATTCTTTTTAAAAATAGATTTTATGGCCCAAGTCCTACAGGAAAATTTGTAGAATGTAGTAGTATAAATTTTGTGTAATCAGAATTGGTTTTTGGATCATTTGCCCTAAAAAGAAAAAAAAAGATAATTCAATCTAATTCAATCTGTGTTTAGGATCCATAAAAAGAATTGGATTTAAGCTTAGTTTGGAAAAAAAAATGAAATATTGATTCAAGTGTACTTAACAATATATTTTTATTTGTGGATGTTAATGAAAAAGATCAAAGAACACAAAATTTATAGGGCCTTTTAACACAACATTGACCCAACAAATGGGTTCAGAGGGGAATTGCATTATTATTTCGATACATGTAATTGGTTCATAGAAATATAATAAAATAAGTACAGGATTCACAAATGTGGAACAATACAAGTACTTCAATCATAAAAACAGAATAGCATACACATCAACTATAATTCATAACTTGAATATAAGTTACCACTTATGTCAACAGGCACTTCATGCACCTTGTTTTATTGCTAGTAAAAAACAGGGAAGGGCATCAAAATGAAAAAGAGAGCAAACCAGTTCACAAGTCCACACAACCAGGCCCAAAAAGATTCTGGTAAAAATATGTGAGAATAATCTAGATTGGATTTAGAACTAAAAAAAAATCTAATGAATACGTAAAATAACATTTATTGACTTCACCATAAATAATAAATATTGTCCCCAATAACCTCCACATCCTTTATTTCAAATCATGAATCCATCCATTGCCACAAAAGCAACAACAATCAATATGCTACCCTGGATGCATGTAGCTGCACTTAAAACCGCTACTCAATGAGGCATTTTCTGTTCTGCCTAAAATAAACTAGCCTAACTCTAAGGTCTACTCAAACAATCTCAAAATTTCCTCATATCTTATTTATAATAAGATGTTTGATGTACTGACACATACATTTTCTTCCTTCATATTTGTATTGCATCTGTAAATAGATTTTGGTCTATTTAATATTATCATCCAATCAAAGAAATTTGGGACATACTACAAAGGAAGGACAACAGTATCCCAGACAACTTCAATGATAACTTTATGTGCCTCATTTAAACGCCAAATAAAAAATAAAAAACTGGTTTAGGATGATTTTGATGAGATCATCACATATAGGAGGAGGCGCGCGGCAACTTCGGCAACTTCGGCAACTTCAGTGGCTAATTTGTAAATTCTAAACTTTGGTGGTTTTGTGTAAAAAGACCAAATCTGTAATTTGGTCTTTTATTTAGCCTAGGGCCGGCCATTAGGGGAGTATGCTTCATTATTTTGTGAAATCATTGCCCAAGGTGTCCACGAACACTTTCCCGGAGATCTTAGACTTTCATCTCGAATTGAAAGCTAGGAGAAATGCATCTTCTCAAATTGGGACTAGGCTAGTTATCTTTTATTTTCAGATTTCTATTCCAATAAAATGACTTTCTTTTACCTTGTCTTCCATAAAAAGACCACCCTTATTCTACAAAAAGCTCTACTCGTATCAATTTGGTATCAGAGCATCAAGATCTATGGCGGTGGCGACGAGGTCTAAAGACAAGATCGTAGCTTTGAAGGAGAAGTACAACAGCGAGTTCAAAGGCATAAAACAAACCTTAGCGAAACAAGGTGATGCCCTTGATACCCTAATGAAGCAAGGTGAAACCCTTGCGAGGGTGGTATAAGCTCAATAAAAACAAACAGAAGCCCTAGCGCAACTCATGCAACAATTTACCCGCATCACGGTGAAGGAGGATGGCGCGGGCAAAACCCTAATTTTGAGCAAAAGGTGACGACTTTGGAGAATGAAAAGAAGAAGATGAAGGATTATGAAGGGGGGTTGCTTTCCGACGCCGACAACTACTACGTGAAGGAAGAGGAGCCTGCGATGGAGGAAAGTCAACCCACAAACCCTAGAAGCGACGGAAGGGGTCAGCCGAACCCCAGGAACCACCCACAGGGCCGTCCGAACGCTAAGGAGCTCCAACAGGGTCGGCTGGCCCTGCAGAGTGGTCGGCCGGCCCCCTGGACATGCCGATAGGGCCGGCCGGCCCCTGCAAGTATAAGAAGCTGTATGCCTTGAGGTAGGAGGGGACAGTTAGAGAGTATATCAAGAAGTTCAAGATGTTAGTGGGCCACGTCCGTGGGTGTCAGGGGAGTCCCTTGAGGTCTATTTTATGAAGAAGCTGAAGCCCACCATCAGATCAGAGCTGAGGATTCAGAGGACTGGAAATTTGCTAGATCGGATGCGCCTAGCAAAGATGGTGGAGGACAAACTGGCAGAGTAGAGAAGAGCCCGAGGAGCGTGGGGAGGTCCTTTTCGGGGGTATACGCCTGTGGGGGACAGAAGGTGCCCACAGGAGGAGCAGCTGCCAGCAAGGAGAAGGGTGTTGAGACACGACTTGGAGGGCAGATTTGGTGGATGACAAAGTCTGAGACTAGAGAGAAGCGTGCGAAGTGCATGTACTTCAAGTGTGACGAGAAGTTCTCACTAGGGCATCGATGTGGAGACTGCACCTTACAGTTGCTGCTGATCATGAACGACGATGACGATGAGGAGACTGTGATGGAGCTTGAGGCCGGGGACGATGAGGATCTGGAGCATTTACACTTGGACATGGCGGATGTATCGCTTAACTCCGTGGTGCGGTTCACACCGAATTACACCATGGAGTGATAGGTCGAGTTGCAGATCAGGACGTCACGGTGTTGGTGGACAGTGGGGCTATCCACAACTTCATCTCTCGCAACTAGTGGAGCGGCATGGGATACAGCTCAGTGACACGGGCTGTTTCGGAGTGGTACTAGGGATGAGTCAGGTGACGCAAAGTCGAGGAGTCTGTCGAAGTTTGATTCAGACTATTTAGGGAGTGCAAATAGTGGTAGACTTCTTACCTCTAGAGTAGGAGAGCATGGGCATCAATCTAGGTATGAGATGATTGCAAACCATGTGGAATACGAAGACGAATTGGAAGCTTCTCAATTTGGAGTACCAAGAGGGAGGGAGGACGGTAGTGTTACATGAGGACCACAGTTTGTGTCGATCCATGGTTTCCTATAAAACCATGGCCGCCAGAGCCCTCCAGATGTCTAGGGAAGGGTTCTTAGTGGAGTTTCAAGAGTTATCAGCTGAGGCAGAGCAGGATAGGCAACCGGAGCAGGAGATACCGCCAGAATTGGAGCAGCTGCTGTGTGTTTTTCAGCGCGTACTTTCTTTTCGTACGCGTATTTATTGTGACCTCCTCTTGTATCCCAAACGCGCGAAGTTATATATCATTGTGACCCTCAGAGAGAGTAGTTATTTGTGGAATTTTAATAAACGTCATTTCACGGGTCATTCTTTCACAAATCAGCTTTGAATGAAGGGGTGTCTTAACTTTTAGACTTTGATGTTTGGCTATTTATTTTTAGTATCGTTTTTCGTGAACCTAGCACGTGACCGATCATCGTATTCTCGATCCTCTCGTCGCCACGGTAGTCCCGATATTTTTCTTGTATTTTTCGGACACTGTTAGGCTGACCCTTCACCTTAATCACTTTTAATCTATAATTAGCCCTAGCTAATTCAAAATTCAAATCCTAACCTTAAATCTAATCTAATCTTTAGGAGATACTACGTATCATGCTATAACATCCTAGATTATTGGCCACACTAAGTCTACCCTCCCCCTCTCACACACTCTCTCTCCAATCTCCCCCTTAAGTCCACCCCTTTCCTACCCTCTTTAGCAAACACCATCATTATAACGTAAACCCAACCTAGGGTTTTCTCCAAAAAACGCAGCCGTCATCTCTCTCCCCCTAGGCCGCAACCACCTGTCGGCCCCCTCCCTTGAAGCCACCGCCGGCCTGCCCTCCAAACCCCCGATGGCCGGCAACTTTTCCCCTAGGCCGACAATCCGCCGCCGGTCCCCTAGGCCGACAGCACCCACGCCGGCCTCCCTTGCCCCGTCGGCTGCCGTGCCTCCCCTCAGGCCGGCGAGCCACCCCGCGCACGCCGTACCTTGCTCGCTGCCGGAATCCAACCCCTGACGTCCCTACCCGACGTCAGTGTAGCTTTCACGTCGTGTTAAGGTAAACCCCCGATCCGTAGGAACCCGTATACCCGCATGTTTAACAAGATTAAAAGCCGTAATTTCCTTACTTTGGATAATAACTAATTGAAGTTGATTAATATGGAACTGTATGTTGGAATTTGGTTTGAGCACATAGGAAGATTCTTGACCCTTTGATCTGAGATTTGCGACACGTTATTTCAGGCAAGTGAAACTTGCTCAATTAATGTTAAGCCATGTTTAGGCTATTCTGAGATTTTGTGTAGAAGAAGTTAGGCGATGAAATGATAGTCGCATAAACACACATGCCTGATCTAGCTTGACAACGAAGCTAGATCCGACACCCTTGTCATGCCATGTTCATGCATATCACATGTCACGTTTACTTCTGATATACTGTACACATTCATTGTTTGCAATAACTGCCTTTCATAATATCAATGTTGCATATCACATGTCATTTCATGCATTTGATTGTCTTGTCATGAATGCGTAGCACACGCTACAATGAATCATAAGCTGCGGCGAGTAGAATTCTGACTCCTATAGCATGTAAAGGCTAGGCACCTGCATAGCAGGCCCAACCCTATGCCATATCAACACTTCCTGGCTCGTGAACCAAAAGCTAAGCGCCAGTTCAGACACACATGGAGGGATAAGGTTAAGCGATCACTCAGCGTAAAAGTGTGCCCCTACAACAACTTCACCTGAAAGACAAACTCTATGCACGACGTGATTACTAGCTTTTCGTGAAATCGTGAAATATTGTTTAGTAGCTTTTTGCTAAGACGTGACATGCATTGTTAACTATTATGTTCATTTCAAATTGCTGCATTCACCAAATATTAAGCCATATCATCATGTTTTAAACTGCTAGTTACATTCATTACCCTTATGTTTCCTTACACAAAAGTCTCTTCCTTTTTATCTTTTGGAGACTTTTGCTGACATGCGCACTTCTCTCTTTGGGTGTCGCATGTTAGGCTTTGAGTCTGAGGTAGTTGCTGAGGACGACCAGTTCGCTGACGTCGAGCTTGAGGCTTCTGCTGACGTTCAGTTCGAGAATACCAGAGACCTATCCTAGTCTCAGCTGGAGGCTTTTTCTTAGTTGCTGCTGTTAGGTTTTTCGGTGCGTAGCACCTTATCTATGTCTTAGTTTCGGTCATGCTTGGGGCCTTTCTTTTCAGACTCTTGTACTTCTTTATGACTTTATCTCTGGATGCTTTGAATAAAGATTGGATGTTGTTTTTGAATGTTGGTTAATTATTGCCTGCTTTCTAAATTATTATTGTTGTTTCATTGCAATGCAAGAATCTGCGAATGGATGAACACACAGACGATTATCAGACTGTAGCTTCACAATTTCAAGTCTGAGCGGACCTCTTCGCGTCTCGCCTTCCATATTTGGGAAACGGAACGTGACATGTTTTTGTGGTGGCCCATGCAGGTCACTGCACCTGCGAAATATCGAAACAACGATAATAATAAAACATCCATTGAAACGTTCGAAACATTCGAGTCATAAAATTGGAGTCTAATGTGAACGTTTTCATTGTCTTAGATGGCTGGAAGACGTATTACCCGAGCTGGTGGTGGAGCAGGAGATGGTGTTGGTGCTGATGGAGCCAATACCATTCCTGAGATGATGAGGCTGATGCAGCAGATGATGCAAGTACATCAAGACATGCTTCAAAATGCCCCTCGCTTCGAGCCTGGGGCGAAGCAGTTTCGAGAGCTGGGCCCGACGTACTTCACTGGATCTGAAGGACCTTTGGCTGCTGAAGAATGGATGAGGAACACTGAGGACAACCTACTTCTTTCAAAGAATGACCCGGCTGGATGGGTCGAGTTGGTGAAGAAGCAGCTGAAGGACAACGCCCGTAGTTGGTGGGATGCTGAGGAAGAGATGCTAGTGAGACCTATCCCTTGGGCTACATTCAAAGCTAGATTTGACGAGGAGTTCTTCCCTCGAGCTGCCAGGAGGGAGTTGATGCAGCAGTTCAACTTGAAGCAAGGAAGTTTGACGGTGGACCAGTACCACCAGGAGTTCACCAGGTTGTGCCGCTTCGCGCCGAATTTGGTGCAGACCCCCGAGGATCGAGCTCCTCGATTCCTTCATGGTCTTTCCTTGGATCTGCAGAGTTCGATGTCTTCTTCGGACTTGGACTCGTATCGGAGGTTGCTTATAGCTGCGAAGAGGCAGGAATTGATTGCAAATCAGAAGAATATGCAGTTTTCAGGAGGAGGAAATAGGCCTATGGAGCATGCCCGAGCTGTGGTTAGGTCTGTGATTAAGCCTAATCAATCTGCACAGTTTAAGAGGCCAGGTGGGCGTAGTCAAAAGTGTTGAGTATTGATTCCCCGGATTTGGTTTTGATGATGAACAAACATAAATATCGTGAACTAACTCTTTGTGAGCGCAGTTATGGAGATCGTCGCCAAACTTCTATGAACATCAAAAGCGACGTCTCGAGACTTCTCAAAGCGCGTGATCGTATGCCTAAAGCTTCGTTGAAGCTCAAGGACCATTATTGAAGTCAAGAAGATTCGATTGAAGCTTTTGAAGACGATTCGTCAAGTTTTATTTAGTCTTCTAGCTTCTTTTCGTAGAATGTTAAGCCTTGAGTAGGTCTTACGTTTCTATCTTCATAACGCTCATATCTTAAAGCTAGGATCTTAGTAGAAGTCCATACACACTTTCCCGAAGCTTCGCGCTTCGATTCGCGACTTCTTGTGCATGTTAGTTGGTTCAAGAAGAAGAACCAATCGACTAGATGGCAATCTAGTCGGTCGGCAAAGCTTCTTGAACCGACTAGAATGCCTTCTTCAATTCTAGCTCACTTACTGTTTACAGTTAGTCGGTCAAAGAAGGTTCATCGACCGACTAGTTGTGAAACTAGTCGGTTAGGAATCCTTCTTAGACCGACTAGTTGAGCTTCTACTGTACAGCCTTAGTTACTGTTTATCGTTAGTCGGTCAAAGTACATTTGTCGACCGACTAGTTGATAAACTAGTCGGTCAGCATTTGCTCTTAGACCGACTAATTCAACTTGTATTCAGACTTCTCTATTTCATCTGTTAGTCTGTCAAAGTTCACTTACCGACCGACTAGTTGTGAAACTAGTCGGTTGGCAAGTCTTCTTGGACCGACTAGTTCTTTAAGTCTGAACTTTTTTTATTCACTGTTCACCTCTTAGTCGGTTTATGTTGAATCACCTACCGACTAGTTGATGAACTAGTCGGTCAGTGATCCTTCTTTGACCGACTAGTCTGCTTCAGAATAGAACCGTTGGAGCATTAAATGCCACGAATTTTGCTCTCTTTCCTCTATCCTATATATACTTGGAGTGCTGCATTCATAGCATTCAAGGCTGATATTTATTGAAGTTTAGATATCAAAAGAGAAGCAATTAATTCTCATTCAAAGCTCTTTCATTTCTCACTTGAATCTCTCCCTCACTCTTATTTCAAAAGAGAGATTCATTGATTGTGAGCCTTCCAAGCCAAGTGCTTGATTCTAGGTCACCAACAACCTCCTAGGTCTCCATCGCTGATCTACATCTTGGAGCTAGGGTTTGGTGCCTTCATCTTCCCCAAAATCCTCTTTGCCCTAATTCGTAAGTTTACTCAAGGCATATGATTTTGTCGGTAAGAATTTCTATTTCAATTTACTTTGAATATTGCTAGTTTCACTCTCGGTTGTGAGAGTTTGTTTGTGATCCCGGTTTGTGGGAGTCACAATTTCATTTGTGTATGATTTGACCTTGTAGAGGTTTCTACAAGTATTTCATAGTTCAAATTTGAGTTAGAAGTTTCTAACTCAAGTATCCGGAGGAGATCCGGGTGTTTGGAACGTAGGATCATCAGGAACAAGTCGGGGAGACTTGGGTGGATCCGAACCCGTTAAATTGTCTGTTTGTGTTTGCATTTCTTTGTTGTCATTATTTACATTTCCACATTTCCGCATTGTTGGTTGAGTTTGCAAGATAATTAGGAATTATCTTCTTAATTATTTTAAAGTACTATTCACCCCCTAGTACTTGTGTAGTAGCTACGTAGAGCATTACATTTGGTATCAAAGCCAAGTACCTAGCTATGTCTGCCAACGACAATAAGACCGTACGTCCACCTTCAGATTACAGCACCTTCAGGAACCGTGAAGGAGCTTCTTCGGTGATGGAAGGACACTCCTCGACGATGCCTCCCTTCTTCAACGGTACCAATTACGGGTACTGGAAATGACGGATGGAAACTTTCCTCCGGAGTGCTTCATTATGGAGAGCCACTATGTCGGAGTATGTCGAGCCCGCCGAAGAAGATTTCGCGAAGTGGACTACCGCGGAGGTCGCCGCGGAGGTAAGCAATGCCAAGGCAATGAACGCCTTGCAATGCGCTTTGGAGCCCGAGGACTTCAACAAGATATGCACATGTAAGAGTGCATATCAAATATGGAACTCCCTCCTCATCTTACATGAAGGAACGAATTGGGTAAGAGACTCTAAACTCGTTGTTAATAAAGATTACGAGTTATTTCATATGCAACAGGGTGAGAAGATGAAGGAGTATTATGCTCGCTTCGTCGACATCACAAACGAGTTGGAGGCTCTTGGAAAAACCTACACCCAAAAGGAGAAAGTCTCAAAGATCATTGACGGACTTCCTTCTTGTTGGGAGAAACGTACCTTCGCCATCGAGGAAGATAATGACATGAGTAAGTATACGGTTATTCAACTAATGGGTACCTTAATGTCTTATGAGGTACGCAAGGATAGCAAGTTAAAGTTGCAGGACAAGATGAAGTCCTACTTGAAGCAAGACGAGCCAAAGAAAAAGGCTATTGCTTTCAAGGCCGCTCCATCAACATCTCAATCGACCGATGATGAAGACTCGGAAGACGAGTTGGACTTGGAATCCATGGCCCTCATGGCAAAGAAGTTCAACCGGTTCTTCCGGAAAGGTAATTACAAGAACAAATCTAAAGTTAGTTCTTCTAACGCCTCTGCTCCTTTGTGCTTTAAATGCAACAAGCCAGGACACATGAAAGCGGATTGTCCTCAAAACAAACACAAGGAGAAGTAGAAAGGCGCCAAAGTTCGACAAGTCAAAGAAGTACAAGGGTACAAAAAGGGACTTGTCGGGACATTCACCGACTCCGAGGATTCGTCAAGTGGAGAGTCGGACGATTCAAGTGGAGCAAGCACACATGTGCTTCATGGCACGAGAGGAGCAAGATAAAGATTCCTCCTCCGATGATAGCGATAATGAAGGCGATGAGGTAACCATGGATGACCTTAGACATGCTAATGAGCAAATATGGTCTAAATACACTAAATTAGTAAATAGATATACCAAGATAAAAGATGAGTTAGCTAGCATCCAAACCTCGCCTAAACCTATCATCACCAACAACGACACTGTTGTTGAAGAGTTGAGAAATGAGATTGTAAATCTCAAATCTCAACTTGAACATGTTCATATTGAGGAATCGGATGAACATGAGATAGCGGATTTGACTTCTCGGAACTCAACTTTGAGTATCGAGAATGAGAATCTCAAATCTCGTGTTTATGCACTCACATCGCAAGTGTCCACTTTGGATGCTTCGATGCATTCTCTCACCGAGAAATATGAGTGCACATTAGGCCGAATTAATAAATTCAATAAGGATAAGAACCATTTGGATAAAATCCTAAATGACTTACTTCCGGCCAATCACCATATTGGCTTGGGGTATAAGATGGGAAGTTCATCCAAATCGGCCACTACCTTTGTTAGGCCAACTTCCGGTGACTCAACGAGTGGGAGCAAACACTCTATTGGTAGTTCATCTACCAATGGTGCTTCCACCTCATACACACCCTCGTTTGGAAAGAAACCCACTTTGGGTGGACCTCCAAAGAATGGTCATGCTTATATGTACACCAATACCATGCCACGTAGGAACACACGTCCTACTCCACATGCTCACACATATGATGATTTTTATGCACCACATCCACGGGCACGTGCACACCAAGTGAGACACCCTCACGCACGTGTTCCCCCACATGCATATGTTCATCCACACCATCATATGAACCATTCTCATAATGCACCATTTCATCATGTTCCTTATGCCTTCCACGACATGCATCACGTAGAAATCAACAACGCATGCATGCTCCCAATAGGATTAGGGCTCCCAAAATCTTCACTATTTGGAGCCCAAAGGACACAAGCATGAATGAAAAACAAGTTTATATGAATTCTTATTTTATGAATGTCGTGCATAGTGATAATTATGTGGGGAAGTCTAAGTCCAATTGGACTTGGCTTCCAAAGGTCTAATCTTTTGGACCCAATGACCTTGGGTACCATGATACGATATTTTCTATCTTTAGGTACTCAAGAAAAAGAAACGGAGCAACAAATCAAAATTTAGCTCCAAGAATAATTGGATACTCGATAGCGGGTGTTCAAAACGCATGACGGGTGACGCTCAATTGCTCTCCGGAGTGATGCCCATTGCAAATGGAAACCGGGTAGTCTTTGGAGGCAACGAGAGTGGAACCATCATAGGTGTTGGAAAAGTGGGTAATCCTTCTAAACCACTTATAAGTGATGTTTACCTTGTTAAAGGATTAAACTACAATCTTATTTCAATAAGCCAACTTTGTGACAAAGGTTACAAAGTTAGCTTTGCGAAAGGAATGTGCCATATTTTAAGAAAAGATAATAATGATTTATTATTTTTCGGCACACGCCATAAGGATATATATATCCTAGATCTTCCAAGATCACATGAACAATGTCTCATTGCCAACACGAGTGAACAACACTTATGGCATCAACGTTTTGGTCATGTGAACTTTGGAACACTTTTTAAGCTTCCAAGTTAAATTCTATTAGAGGCTTCCCTAAGCTTGTCTTTCAAAAGAAGAAGCTTTTGTGACTCGTGTCAACGAGGCAAGCTTCCAAAATCGTCTTTTAAACCTAAGAAAAGCATTTCATCTAAGCGGCCTCTAGAGCTATTACATCTAGATCTTTTTGGGCCAACTAGAGTTGCTTCATTAGGAAATGCACGATATGGACTTGTCATCGTTGATGACTTTTCTAGATTTACTTGGGTATTTTCCTTAAGTAATAAAAATGATGCTTTTGAAAACTTCACAATATTTGTTAAGAAAGTACAAAATCTCATTGGAACAACTATTGTCACTATTCGTAGTGATCATGGAGGGGAATTTGAAAATGAGTCTTTCTCAAATTTTTGTGATGAAGTTGGTATTACTTACACCTTTTCATTCCCTCGCGCACCTCCTCAAAATGGTATTGTTGAGAGAAAGAATAGGACGCTAGTGGAATGTGCTCGCACTATGCTTGATGATAGCCAACTTGGCCATCAATTTTGGGCGGAAGCGGTACATACCGCTTGCTATGTGTTTAATAGAATACTTTTGAGGCCCAGCACTAAACAAACTTGTTATGAATTGTTGTTTGGTAGGTTGCCTCAAGTTAAACATTTTCGAGTTTTCGGCGCAAAATGTTTTATTAAAAACACGTATGGTAGTTTGGACAAATTTGATCCAAGATCCGATGAGGGGATATTTGTTGGATATTCCTCCCGTAGCAAAGCCTACCGGATATACAACAAACGAACCTCAACGATCGAGGAATCTCTTCATGTTTCATTTAATGAAGGTTTTGTCTCGACTAGAATTACTAATGATGATGACTCCATGGATGTTTTATGTGATTCAATTGGTAATTCTAATTCTATTGATTCTAATGATACTAATGCTACTAATGAATCTTTTGAGAATGTTCCTAGTGATCAGGGAATTCCCAAACGGCTTCATACCATTCGTGACCATCCTCATGAGCAAGTCATTGGCAATATCCTTGATAGTGTCAAGACGAGATCTCAAGTCAACTACTTCGCTCATTGTGCCTTTGCCTCCTCGATAGAGCCAAAGAATATTAACGAAGCATGCGAAGATAGTGCTTGGATCTTATCCATGGAGGAGGAACTCATTCAATTCGAGAGGAATGAGGTTTGGGAGCTTGTTCCATTGCCATCGAAGAACCACACCGTTATAGGAACGAAGTGGATTTTCAAGAACAAGACCGACGAGAACCAAATCGTCGTCCGGAACAAAGCTCGGTTAGTAGCTCAAGGCTATCGGCAAGAGGAAGGTATCGATTTCGAAGAATCCTTTGCTCTGGTAGCTAGATTAGAATCTATTAGATTATTATTATCTTTTGCATGCCATAAAGATTTTAAACTCTTTCAAATGGATGTAAAAAGTGCATTTTTAAACGGAGATATTGAGGAAGTGTATGTTTCTCAACCTCCGGGTTTTATAAATGAAAAATTTCCAAATCGCGTTTTCAAACTTAAGAAAGCACTTTACGGTTTGAGACAAGCTCCTCGAGCTTGGTATGACCGTTTAAAGAATTTTCTTTTGGATTTAGGTTTTAAAATGGGAGAAGTTGATTCTACATTATTTGTTAAGTATTCGAACAATGATATAATTTTAGTTCAAATTTATGTTGATATCATTTTCGGTGCTACTAACTTCACTCTTTGCGAAGAGTTTTCTAATGTTATGAAGGATCAATTTGAGATGAGCCACATGGGTGAGCTCAAATATTTCTTAGGTCTCCAAATTCGCCAAATGAACGATGCAATCTTCATCCACCAAACAAAGTACACGGTGGAGTTGCTAAAGCGATTTGGAATAGAGAATGCCTCCGGGAAGAAGACTCCAATGAGCACTACTACGCATCTTGATAAAGATACGGGCGGAAAAGATGTAGACATTCGTCTATATCGAGGTATGATAGGTAGTTTACTATATCTTACCGTAAGTAGGCCCGATATTATGTTTGATGTATGTGTATGTGCTCGTTATCAGTCTCAACCTAAGGAATCTCACTTAGTAGCGGTAAAACGTAGTTTCCGTTATTTAAGTTACACACTTGACTTTGGGTTACTTTATCCAAAGTCTAGCACATATGAGTTAATCTCATATAGTGACGCAGATTATGCGGGATGCAAATCCGACAGGAAAAGCACTAGTGGCACTTGCCATTTTATAGGAAATTCTCTTGTCTCTTGGTTTTCCAAGAATCAGAATTTCGTATCACTTTCAACCACTGAGGCGGAATATATTGCAGCCGGTGTCGCGTGTGCTCAGGTTCTTTGGATGAGACACACTCTTAAAGACTTTGGTATAAACTGTGATACTTGCCCTATCATGGTGGACAACCAAAGTGCAATTTGTCTCTTTAAGAATCCGGTACACCATTCCCGTTCTAAACACATAGATGTCCGACACCATTTCTTAGATGATCATGTTGCTAAAAAGGACATCATATTAGTGTACGTTGAAACCCAGAAGCAAATTGCCGATATTTTCACGAAACCACTCAAGGAAGACTCCTTTATGCGGTTACGTCGAGAATTGGGGATTATGGGTGAATCCGAGATTTAGGATTCATATTTTGTTCAATAATCTTGCATGCTATTAAATTTCGTTTATATATGCTCATGCTAGATTTATTGGAATTTTCTGGATTTTTGGTTGAATTTTCGGAATTTATGCTCGAAATATTCATGAACGTCAAATTTAAGATTTTCGATGTTTAATGGGGTAGTATAATGATTAGTGAGAGTATTTCGATGTTTCGTCCAAGTGCGATTAGGAGAGAACTCAAAATTTCGAAATTTCAAATTTTTGAACTCTGTTAGTCGGTTCATGTTCATTGACCGACCGACTAGATCATCATCTAGTCGGTCAGTAAATGAACTCAGACCGACTAACTCAAGCCCTAAATTTGGCTTCAGTTACTGTTTGCACTTAGTCGGTTCAAGCTCATTGACCGACCGACTAGATCGTCATCTAGTCGGTCAGCGCTTGAACTGTGACCGACTAATTACATCGGGGACTGTTGTGTCTTTTCGCCTTCCTGTCGACTTAAACGACCCCGCACGGATTAGAATCTATTCTAATCGGTGCGCTTTCTTCCTCAAACCCCCGAAACCCCCGTGCCTCTTCATCTCCTCCGTCGAGTTCATCGATTTCCGGCCATCTTGTCCGTAGTCTGTCATCGATCTCTCTCCATCCTCAACCTAGGATATCTCTCTCAGCTCTTAGACCTAGGTTACTTTGATTTCAGCTTCTAGCTATCGATTTTAGGGTTGTGCTAGGATTTCGACCTAGGGTTTTAGTCTTCAATCTCGTTTGATTTTGCGCGTGTCTCGTCCCGATCATGGCGAAGACACGCATCCCGATCCGACCCTCGAGTCTGTCACCTATGACCATAGAGTCGCCCCCTACGGACCCCCCGCAACCCAAGCGCCGATCGAAATCTACCCATCCTTTGTCGTCTTCGCCTCCTCTTAAGAATAAGAGGACGGCGATCGCCAAGCCTAGATCTCAGCCGAAGCCTAGGAAGCAGCCCGTGTCTCCAGCTTCATTCCGTGCTCCCACTCCTCCCTCTGACTCCGACACGGAATATATCCCGGAGACCGAGCATACCGCTAGGGCTCCTACTCCTCCACTCCGATCTAGCACTCGTCAGCCTAAGGGGAAGGCTCCGATGCCAGTTGGCAGTGTCGATATTTCACTATGTCGCGATGACCCGTTGTGTCTCGCGGCATACAATCGTATCGAACACTGTCCGCTGTTATTGGAGCACTTCGTTCAGTTCTCCGACTTCTCTCACCTAGCCGATCTTCTTTCGTCAAGTGGCCTTATCGATTATCTTCTATATTACCCTAAGGCGAATCCACACCCTTATCCTCGCCTTGTCAAGCTATTTTATGCGAACCGTGTCCAGGGTCAGTACGACGAGACCCATTCCATTGAGACGACTGTCTTGGGGAACCCAATAGTCCTCACGGCAGAAATCTTAGGGGATTTGATAGGTGTCTCCTCGTCTGGCCTCCTTCCTTCCGATATCTCTGTCGACGATATTTCTGAGCTTGATCAGGTGATGCTCGCCGAGATTTTCCATGAGATCCCTCCTGCCATGATTGGCGTCCCTTCGAAGTCCTTCAAGCCGAATGCTTGGGTGCTTAACCTTATTCTGAAGTCGTGCCTCCTTCCGAAGTACGGCTCATCGAGCTTGCCATCCCAGACTTTCCTCAAACTCATATACGCTCTTTTCATGGGGAGCGAGATCAATTGGGCTAGGATCATTCTCGACAAGATGGACTCTTTCGAATGTATTCGAAAGTCCACCAAGTCAACCCACATTCCATACACGTGCCTATTGACTCTCGTCTTCCGTCACTTCTGTGTCTCTCTTCCTCCCGATGATGAGCGTCCCATCGGTCCCCCTCTGAATGCGACGGCCGTCAAGAAGTCTCTTGCGGCGCTTCGTCATGTTCAGAGGCCAACCCCTTCATCTTCTGCCTCTGCTTCAGCTGCTCCCTCTCCTACTCTTGCTGAGCTTGCACGTTCGTTGAAACGTGTAGAGTCTCGTTGTGCTCGCTCTGAGAAGATTCTCGCTCGCATCGCATCTCACTTGGGCATTGAGATTCCTCCGTCTGTTTCTGACGAGGAGGAGATGGATGATGCTGAGCTCGAGGAGCTTATTGGATCTGTTGTTCGTGCCCCAGAGGGTACATCTACTGCTGCTGCTACTACTTCTGCCGGTGCCCCCGAGAGCACACCTGCTGCCACCATACCTGCGGTGGATTCTTCGTCTGGTGCTCCCGAGGCCACTCCCGTTGCGACCGTGGACACTCCTGCTGACCCAGTGACCATCACTCCTTCTGCAGAGCCTGTTGCTGCTGCAGATCCTCCCGCTGCCTCCTGAGCTTGTGATTGGAGGACTCTCCTAGTGCACATTGGATGATATATGTAGTTGTGAGAGAGTTGGGTAGGATAGATGGTGGTTGTGGATTTTTGATACTTTTGGATGTATTTTGATGTATCTCTTATGGAGTTTTGATATTTTTGTATGTATGTGATACTCCGATTTCTGTTGTGATACATGTTGTATTTTGTGCTTCGATCTGAGGATCGCGTATTCTGTATGTTGTCAGATGTATCAATTTTGTTATATATATATACATCGTATTGACATTTACCTCTTTTGTGCACATTATATTTTTGTCTCTGATGTTGACTTCGTCGCTCGACGATTAAATTTGATTTAATATGAATTATTTCTATGGAAACATAGAATTGTTTCCATGCACTTAATTCTTCAAGAATGTTGGCATTGGAGAGTATATTCCATAACTCAATCCGTAAAATTAATTTGAGTTTTGATGATTTTATTTATCGATTTTCGACCTTGGTCTCATTGGCACGCTTTGATTTACTTCGTATTTTCCTTTGGTGTCATTTGGACCGTGGTCGTATTCTACGACTCCCGTGCTTTTATTTGAAGCCATTGTTGTTGTCGTTGATCTCCTTCCGCTCTTTTTGCTTATGCCAAAGGGGGAGAGAATTAATAATGACGATGTGCTACATGATAATTCAAAGCAATTTACCGTGAATCTAATTTGATATGTTAGATTCAGGGGGAGTTAAGATATAAAAATGGATTTCAAATCCGATATTTCAATAATTGATTCACTTTTTATACTTCACTCGTCTGCTTGATGCTTATGATTATTATTTAATTTGGAATTAACGTGTCATCAATGCAGGGGGAGTAAGTAAATTTCATTTGAATCATTATTTTTTATTATTGTTTATGTTGGTTTGTCATCACCAAAAAGGGGGAGAATATTGAGTATTGATTCCCCGGATTTGGTTTTGATGATGAACAAAACATAAATATCGTGAACTAATTCTTTATGAGCGCAATTATGGAGATCGTCGCCAAACTTCTATGAACATCAAAAGCGACGTCTCGAGACTTCTCAAAGCGCGTGATCGTATGCCTAAAGCTTCGTTGAAGCTCGAGGACCATTATTGAAGTCATGAAGATTCGATTGAAGCTTTTGAAGACGGTTCGTCAAGTTTTATTTATAGTCTTCTAGCTTCTTTTCGTAGAATGTTAAGCCTTGAGTAGGTCTTACGTTTCTATCTTCATAACGCTCATATCTTAGAGCTAGGATCTTAGTAGAAGTCCATACAAACTTTCCCGAAGCTTCGCGCTTCGATTCGCGACTTCTTGTGCATGTTAGTTGGTTCAAAAAGAAGAACCAACCGACTAGATGGCAATCTAGTCGGTCGGCAAAGCTTCTTGAACCGACTAGAATGCCTTCTTCAATTCTAGCTCACTAACTGTTTACAGTTAGTCGGTCAAAGAAGGTTCATCGACCGACTAGTTGTGAAACTAGTCGGTTAGGAATCCTTCTTAGACCGACTAGTTGAGCTTCTACTGTACAGCCTTAGTTACTGTTTATCGTTAGTCGGTCAAAGTACATTTGTCGACCGACTAGTTGATAAACTAGTCGGTCAGCATTTGCTCTTAGACCGACTAATTCAACTTGTATTCAGACTTCTCTATTTCATCTGTTAGTCTGTCAAAGTTCACTTACCGACCGACTAGTTGTGAAACTAGTCGGTTGGCAAATCTTCTTGGACCGACTAGTTCTTTAAGTCTGAACTTTCTTTATTCAATGTTCTCCTCTTAGTCGGTTTATGTTGAATCACCGACCGACTAGTTGAACTAGTCGGTCAGGGATCCTTCTTTGATCGACTAGTCTGCTTCAGAATAGAGCCGTTGGAGCATTAAATGCCACGAATTTTGCTCTCTTTCCTCTATCCTATATATACTTGGAGTGCTGCATTCATAGCATTCGAGGCTGATATTTATTGAAGTTTAGAGATCAAAAGAGAAGCAATTAATTCTCATTCAAAGCTCTTTCATTTCTCACTTGAATCTCTCCCTCACTCTTATTTCAAAAGAGAGATTCATTGATTGTGAGCCTTCCAAGCCAAGTGCTTGATTCTAGGTCACCAACAACCTCCTAGGTCTCCATCGCTAATCTACATCTTGGATCTAGGGTTTGGTGTCTTAATCTTCCCCAAAATCCTCTTTGCCCTAATTCGTAAGTTTACTCAAGGCATAGGATTTTGTCGGTAAGAATTTCTATTTCAATTTACTTTGAATATTGCTAGTTTCACTCTCGGTTGTGAGAGTTTGTTTGTGATCTCTGTTTGTGGGAGTCACAATTTCATTTGTGTGTGATTTGACCTTGTAGAGGTTTCTACAAGTATTTCATAGTGCAAATTTGAGTTAGAAGTTTCTAACTCAAGTATCCGGAGGGGATCCAGGTGTTTGGGACGTAGGATCACCGGGAACAAGTCGGGGAGACTTGGGTGGATCCGAACCCGTTAAATTGTCTGTTTGCGTTTGCATTTCTTTGTTGTCATTATTTACATTTCCGCATTTCCGCATTGTTGGTTGAGTTTGCAAGATAATTAGAAATTATCTTCTTAATTATTTTAAAGGACTATTCCCCCCCCTCTAATACTTGTGCAGAAGCTACGTAGGGCATTACAAAAAGGTGTGCTATCACTGCGACAAAGCTAGACATACGAAGGAGCAGTGCAGGAGGTTGCTGAGCCAGTGCTTACTTTGTGGCAACGCTACACATACATTGAAGGATTGCCCGCGTGCTAATCAGCAACAGAGAGCACCAGTAGCTGCCGGACGTGGAACGCCTCTTATATCTCAGAAGCAGGCTTTCCAGCAGGCAGCTCAGCCTAAAAAGCAAGCTTTCACGATGACTACGGTAGAGGCGGAGGCTGAGGACGGAGTTATTACAGGTAATCCTCAGACTACTCTTTACTTTTCGTTAGTTGATCTTGCATGTTAGATTAGATCTTGCTTTGCTAGAATAGATTTTGATTTGCTAGCTTGTTTGTTAGGAGTTATCCTTCTTTGTGCATTTCATGCTCAAGTTCTCTTCGACTCTGGTGCATCTATGTGCATCTTATCTTGAAGTTTTGTGAACAAGCATTCTCTGTCGATTTCCCCTCTTTCCAAGAGTTGGGATATCATTACGGGGAATGGTGTAATCTCAGTGCACCTTTGTTGCCGATCTTGTCCCTTGGTTGTCTGTGGACATGAGCTGTATGCCGATTTTATCGTCCACAACATCACCAATTATAATGACATTCTTGGGATGGATTGGCTGGGAAGTTTCTTTACTACGATCGACTGCCGACGGAAGAAGGTGGTGTTTGAGATTTCAGGTCATCCGATCTTCGAGTTCAGCAGCGGTAGCAGTTCGCTTGGCCTGTCAGATTTCGGGCCAAGCGAGTGAAGGTGATGGTAGCTATGCAGATGGAGGAGAGAAGACCAGCTGTGGTGAGGGACTTCGATGACGTCTTCCCCGAGGAGATGTCAGGACTGCCGCCCGATCGAGCTCTTGAGTTCTCGATTGATCTTATCCCGGGAGCGCAGCCCATGTCGAAAGCACCATATCGTATGGCTCCAGCAGAGTCGGAGGAGCTGCGTAGACAGTTGGATGAGCTCTTGCAGAAGGGTAATATTCATCCTAGTGTGTCCCCATGGGGAGCACCTGTATTACTGGTGGACGGTTCGCGCCGTATGTGCGTGGACTACAGAGAGTTGAATGTTGTCGCCATCAAGAACACGTATCCGTTGCCGCGTATAGACGACATTTTCGATCAGCTTGGAGGATCGAGGGTGTTCTCAAAACTGGTTCTCAGGAGCGGATATCACCAGCTGAGAGTGAAGAAGGATGATGTGCAGAAGACAGCGTTCAGAACAAAATATGGACACTACGAGTTCGTGGTCATGCCTTTTGGTGTGACCAACGCACCCGCAGTTTTCATAAACCTGATGAACTTGATTTTCTACGACTTCTTAGATAAGTTCGTCATTATCTTTATTGACAATATCTTGATCTATTCGAAGTCGGAAGAGGAGCATGCCGAGCACTTTAGGACAGTTCTGGAGATCCTGAGGAAGCATCGTCTGTATGCGAAGTATTCCAAGTGCGAGTTCTGATTGGATAGAGTTGCCTTCCTTGGACTATGGTGTCAGGAGATGGCATATCCGTGGATCAGGAGAAGATCAAGGCTATCAGAGAGTGGCCAATTCAACGGACAGCGTCAGAGAGCAGGAGTTTTCTTGGACTAGCAGGATATTATCGACGCTTCATCAAGGATTTCTCTCGAATTGCAAAGCCGATGACTAGACTGACGAGGAAGGATATACCGTTCGTTTGGTCCGATGCTTGTGAGGAGGCCTTTTCTATTCTGAAGGCGAGATTGACGTCAGCACCTGTTCTAGTTGTGCCAGATCAGAGTGGTGGCTTCGAGGTCTTTTGTGATGCATCTGGCAAGGGTCTTAGTTACGTTTTGCATCAGCATGGACACGTGGTCGCGTACGCTTCTCGACAGCTCAAGGTTCATGAGAAGAACTACCCGACGCATGATTTAGAGTTGGCTGCAGTCATATTCGCGCTCAAGATCTGGATGCATTTCCTGTTGAGTGAGAAAGTGAAGATTTTCACTGATCACAAAAGTTTGAAATACGTCTTTACGCAGAAGGAGCTCAACATGCGACAACGTCGATGGTTGGAGCTCATGGCGGATTACGAGATCGACTTGCAGTATCACCCTGGCAAGGTGAACGTGGTTCCTGATGCACTGAGCCGACTTCCAGCAGTTATGATGTTGACTTCACAGTGTAGGTTGCAGCAGGAGTTCTGTGAGTTAGGCATTGAGATTGTGCTTCCTGGAGAGGCTTCATCGCTGATGTGTATGCAGATACAGTCGACGATCGTGGATCGGATCAAGGCAGGCCAGGCTGGAGATCCGAAGCTGAAGAAGATCCGTGAGCAGATAGAAGCTAGTCTGCGGACTTTTTGATTCATAAGGATGGCTCGCTGAGGTATGGAGCCTGAGTTTGTGTGACAGCTGGAGATGTTAGAGAAGCGCTGCTTGTTGAGGCACATAGTTCGCCGTATTCCGTGCATCCTAGAGGCACAAAGATGTACAATGACCTTCGCCTGAACTACTGGTGGCATGGCATGAAGCGGAGTGTGGCACGGAGTGTTGCCAAGTGTTTAGTATGCAAGTATGTTAAGGCGGAGCATCATCATACGGCTGGGTTGCTACAGCCACTTCCGATTCCGGAGTGGAAGTGGCAACACATCACTATGGATTTCGTAACTGGACTGCCTCGAAGTCCAAAGTAGAATGATGCGGTTTGGGTAATCGTAGACCGATTGACCAAATTTGCGCACTTCATCCCTTTCCGAGTGGGACAGTCGACGGAAACGCTAGCAAGGAGATACATGGAGGTAAATTCTTTACTCTCCGTTTTTATTTCCTTTTCCTAGTATAGATAGTGATGTATCGTGAATCGTGCAGGAGACCGTGCGACTTCACGGAGTCCCCGTGAGTATCGTGTCGGACAGAGACACGAGATTCACATCTCAGTTTTGGCAGAGTCTGCAGAAGAGTCTAGGTACGAGTCTGAGTTTCAGCACCGCGTACCACCCGCAGACATATGGCCAGTCCGAGAGGACGATTCAGATTCTGTAGGACATGCTGAGAGCATGAATGTTGGATTTCAAGGGATCATGGGAGGATCATCTTCATTATGTGAAGTTCTCCTATAATAATAGCTACCGGGCGAGCATTGGCATGGCGCCATTTGTCGCGCTTTATGGGAAGAAATGTCGATCGCCACTGAGCTGGGATGACATTGACGACAGGGAGCTGTTAGGGCCAGAGATGATTGTTGAAGCGGTGGATGTTGTGAGGAACATCAGGGAGAAGCTGAGGATTGCTCAAGACCGTTTCAAGCATTGGGCTGATGCTAAACGGCGACCGTTGGAATTTCAGCCTGGAGATCATGTATTCCTCAAGATCTCCCTGAATCGAGGAGTTATCCGATTTGGGAAGAGATGCAAGATGAGTCCGAAGTATATTGGACCATTTGACGTCCTAGAGCGAGTTGGAGCAGTGGCTTACCGCTTGGCGTTGCCGCCATCACTGAAGGGAGTTCACGACGTGTTTCACGTATCTCAATTGCGTCGATACGTCAGTGATCCATCTCATG
Source organism: Scilla litardierei (assembly GCA_030789695.1). Classification (NCBI taxonomy): domain Eukaryota; kingdom Viridiplantae; phylum Streptophyta; class Magnoliopsida; order Asparagales; family Asparagaceae; genus Scilla; species Scilla litardierei. The sequence goes on from CM061141.1 coordinate 55,096,598, forward strand.
TTGTGGATTTCTCAGAGATCACGGTCCGACCAGACCTGACCTATGAGTAGCAACCAGTAGAGATTTTGGACCGTCGACAGAAGCAGTTGAGGAACAAGGTAGTCGACCTGGTGAGAGTGATGTGGCATCACGAATCACCTGGAGAGTCCACTTGGGAGCGCGAAGAGGAGATGAGGAAGCGCTTCCCGCATTTATTTCCTGAGTAGTACTTGATGTAGATTCTGAGGCAGAATCATTTCTTAAGGTGGGCAGGATGCAACGGTCGCTTTTCGATCGTGTGTATTTCAGCGCGTACTTTCTTTTCGTACACGTATTTATTGTGACCTCCTCTTGTATCCCAAACGCGCGAAGTTATATATCGTTGTGACCCTCAGAGAGAGTAGTTATTTGTGGAATTTTTATGGACGTCATTTCACAGGTCATTTTTCCCCAAATCAGCTTTGAATGAAGGGGTGTCTTAACTTTTAGACTTCGACGTTTGGCTATTTATTTTTAGTATCGTTTTTTGTGAACCTAGCACGTGACCGATCATCGTATTCTCGATCCTCTCGTCGCAACGGTCGTCCCGATATTTTTCTTGTATTTTTCGGACACCGTTAGGCTGACCCTTCACCTTAATCACTTTTAATCTATAATTAGCCCTAGCTAATTCAAAATTCAAATCCTAACCTTAAATCTAATCTAATCTTTAGGAGATACTACGTATCATGCTATAACATCCTAGATTATTGGCCACACTAAGTCTACCCTCCCCCTCTCACACTCTCTCTCCAATCTCCCCCTTAAGTCCACCACTTTCCTACCCTCTTTAGCAAACACCATCATTATAACGTAAACCCAACCTAGGGTTTTCTCCAAAAAAACGCAGCCGTCATCTCTCTCCCCCTAGGCCGCAATCACCTGCCGGCCCCCTCCCTTGAAGCCATCGCCGGCCTGCCCTCCAAACCTCCGACGGCCGGCAACTTTTCCCCTAGGCCCAAAGTCCGCCGCCGGTCCCCTAGGCCGACAGCACCCACGCCGGCCTCCCTTGCCCCGTCGGCTGTCGTTGCCGCACCTCCCCTCAGGCCGGCGAGCCATCCCGTGCACGCCGTACCTTTCTCGCTGCCGGAATCCAACCCCTGACGTCGCTACCCGACGTCAGTGTAGCTTTCACGTCGTGTTAAGGTAAGCCCCCAATCCATAGGAACCCGCATACCCGCATGTTTAACAAGATTAAAAGCCATAATTTCCTTGCTTTGGATAATAACTAATTGAAGTTAATTAATATGGGACTGTATGTTGGAATTTGGTTTGAGCACATAAGAAGATTGTGGACCCTTTGATCTGAGATTTGCGGCACGTTATTTCAGGCAAGTAAAACTTGCTCGGTTAATGTTAAGACATGTTTAGGCTATTCTGAGATTTTGTGTAAAAGAGGTTAAGCGATGAAATGATAGTCGCCTAGACACTCATACTTGATCTAGCTTGACAACGAAGCTAGATCTGACACCCTTGCCATACCATGTTCATGCATATCACATGTCATGTTTACTTCTGATATACTGTACGCATTCGTTGTTTAAAATAAATGTCTTTTATAATATCAATGTTGCATATCACATGTCATTTCATGCATTTGATTGTCTTACCATGAATGCGTAGCACACGCTACAATGAATCATAAGCTGCGGCGAGTAGGATTCTGACTCATATAGCATGTAAAGGCTAGACACCTGCATAACAGGCCCAACTCTATGCCATATCAACACTTCCTGGCTCGTGAACCAGAAGCTGAGCGTGAGGGTGTATTTCAGACCCTGCAGGGCCTCCCACCGCCACAGGACCATGAGCACACGATTGTTCTACAGGGTGTCCCCTATTAGCGTGCACCCCTATCGGTATCCTCATGTGCATAAGGATAAGATTAAGAAGATGGTAGGGGAGATGTTACAGGCGGGCGTGATCCAGTCAAGTGTCAATCCATTTTCCAGCACGGTCTTGCTAGTGAAGAAGAAGGATGTCAGCTGGCGCTTCAGTGTAGACTACTGGTCCCTGAATAAGGAGACCATACACGATAAGTTCTCAATCTCGATGATTGATGAGCTACATGGAGCGACGATGTTTTCAAAGAAAAATCTAAAGTCTGTGTACCATCAGATCAGGATGAGAGCTGTACATATCCCAAGACGGCGTTCAGGACGCATGAAGTGCATTATGACTTCCTTGTCATGCCCTTTGGCCTGACAAATACCCCAGCGACGTTTCAGGCCCTGATGAACAAGATATTTCGCCCCTTACTTACGGAGGTTTGTGCTAGTCTTCTTCGATGATATATTGATTTATAGTCACATTTTGGAGGAGCATATAGGACACTTGCAGGCGGCGTTGCAAGAGCTGTAGGAGCATCAACTATTCACCAACAGGAAAAAGTGCCTATTTGGACAGCTACAAATAGAGTACTTAGGACATGTGGTGTTTGCATAGGGAGTGTCGACAGATAAGGCGAAGAACTCTGCGATGTTGGACTGGCCCGGCCTCACGACGTTGTGAGGCATGCGAGGTTTCTTGGACCTGACGGGATATTATTGGAAGTTTATCCAGTGGTATAGCACAATAGCAACGCCCTTGACAGAGCAGCTGAATGACAACTTCTAGTGGGGGGATGAGGCGAACAGGGCATTTGAGGCCCTGAAGCAGGCGATGACGATGGTGCATGTGCTAGCATTGCCAAATTTCAGCAGACCTTTCGTGGTGGAGACGGCCACACGACGTTGTGAGGCCTGCGAGGTTTCTTGGGCCTGACAGGATATTATCGAAAGTTTGTCCAGTGTATAGCACGATAGCATGGCCCTTGACGGAGCAGCTGAAGGACAGCTTCTAGTGGGGGGACGAGGCGAACAGGGCATTTGAGGCCCTGAAGCAGGCGATAACGACAATGCACATGCTAGCATTGCCAGATTTAGCAGACCTTTCGTGGTGAAGACGGACACGTCAGGGTATGGCTTGGAGCAGTGCTTATGCATGATCAACATCTAATGGCTTATTTAGTCAGGTTCTGTCGGTATGAACGTGACTGAAGTCAGTTTATTAGAGGGAGTTGATGGCAATAGTGCTCTCCATAAGAAGTGGCGGCCCTATTTACTTGGGAGGCGGTTTATTGTACGGACCAACCAAATCTTTTGGAACAGCGCATGGTCGAAGAGGAGCATCAGAAGTGGCTCTCCAAACTGGTGCATTACACATTCGAGATTCGGTATAGGCCAAGCCTGGAGAACAAGGCGGCGGACGTCTTATCCCGCAGAGAGGAGATGTCAGAGGTGGCAGCGATTTCAGTGCCTGTCATGCAGGACTGAGAGCCGCGAAGGAGAGAGATAGAGACTGATGAAGGGTTAACATTGATACGGGAGGCACTGCAGCAAGGGTATACGGATCATCTGATATACCCACTAAGGGGGCAGAGGCTGTTATACCATGGGCAGTTGGTGCTACCACGGACTTCTTCCCATATACCAATGATTTTTCAGGAGTTCCACGGCAGTTCGGTGGGTGGACATTCAGGGGTTCAACTGACCTACAGGAGGATGGCTATGGAGCTATACTGGCCCGGGATGAAGATGGGCATCGCCAAAATGGTAGAGGAGTGTAACATCTGTCAGCATCACAAATATTTAGTGATGACATCCACATGATTACTTCAGCCACTAGCTCTGCCAGAGAGGGTCTGGAAGGATATCAATATGGATTTCATCAAGGGACTACCACGGTATGAGGGAGTCATTGTCATATTTGTTGTGGTGGACCGTCTCAGCAAATATGCTCATTTCATCCCCTTGTGGTATCCATATACGGCGGTGACGGTTGCCACGATATACATGAAGGAGGACGTTCGCCTACAGATGTTCCATGTCTCCATTGTTTCTGACCAGGATAAAATCTTAATGAGCAGTTTTAGAATAGAGTTGTCCAAGGTACAGTGAACCACACTGAAGAGAAGCACTGCATATCATCCGCAGACTGATGGCCAAACGGAAGTGGTGAATAAGAGTGTGGAGACATATTTGTGCTGTTTTGCTTCAGAGTCGTCGAAGCAGTGGGCCAAGTGGTTAGCGTAGGCTGAATATTGGTATAACACTTTTTGCCAATTGGCAGCGTAGTGCACCATCTACAAAAGGGATCCCCCACATTTGATCCATTACAACCACAATTCAACCGCAATGTCTCAGGTGGAGGAGTATATAGAGGAGGGATCGCTAGAGGAGCTGAAGAAGCACTTGCTGCGCACGCAACAAATCATGAAGGCCAAGGCAGATAGGCAAAGGAAGGATGTGCATTATGAGGTGTGGGACATGGTTTATCTTAAGCTTGGCCATATAGACAGAAGACTTTAGCGCACAGTAGCAATGAGAAGCTGGCGGCCCGTTATTATGGTCCATTTGATGTTATGGCCAAGATAGTGAAGGTGGCATACCGCCTGAATCTACCTATGACTATCCATCCAGTGTTCCATGTGTCACAGCTACGACGCGCCATTGGTGACCACACTCTGTCACATACCCTTCCACCAACCCTGACCGACGACATGGAGGTGTTGCCAGAGCCACAGGAGGTCAATGGGGTTCGACATGACACATCAGGGAACCAAGAGGTGCTTATCAGATGGCGAGGACTAACAGATTATGACGCTATATGGGACTCTCGCGAGGTGATCGGGTGGCAATTTCCAGACTTCTACCTTGAGGACAAGGTGGCTCTTTTGGGGGGAGTAATGATGCGATCATAACCTATGGGAGGAGGCGTGCGGCAACTTTGGCAACTTCAGGGGCTAATTTGTAAATTCTAAACATTAGGAGGTTTTTTGTGTAAAAAGACCAAATCTGTAAGTTGGTATTTGATTTAGCCTAGGGCCGGCCATTAGGGGGGTATACGTAATTATTTTGTGAAACCCATTAACCAAGGTGTCCACGAACACTTTCCCGAAGATCTTAGACTTTCATCTCGAATCGAAAGTTAGGAGAAATGCCTCTTCTCGAATTGGAGCTAGTTATCTTTTATTTTTAGATTTCTATTCCAATAAAAGTATTTTCTTTTACCTTGTCTTCCATAAAAATCCCACCTTTATTCTACAAAAAGACCTAGTCATATCAGATTTGGGATCATCTTTATCTAGTTTGTTCCTTATGATATAATGCCAAAGGATCAGATAACAAAGGCAAGCATAATCTAAGGGAAGTACTTGGATTTTTAGACATGTGTTCCTGGTAAGGATCTCAATGCAATGGTTTTTTAAATTGTATGGTTCAGATATGGGTCCACTATTTCAAACTAAAGTCTCAATCATTGTCAATCCCTAGCATTTCAAGTCAACCCATTTTACATATACAACGGTAATATTTAACTTCTCAGTCATTTAGCTTTGCTGCTGCCTAAAAATGAATGATACAAATACCATGGAAAATCCATGTATACGGTCACTCCATGGATGCTTGATTTGCGAACCTTGAGGCATGTCTATGCTAATACTGGAATTTAATAAGCAACAGCTAACCTCAGCAAGATGGATAAATGAACCAACACACAATCAAAGATGGACTCGCTATATATGTAATGCACATGACATGTATAACCAAAAAATATAGATATTCTATGCATATTGCATTGTATTGCAAGCTTAAATAATCATATTTATCATCTGCAAGGGAGAAACAAAGATTTTCCTGGAGCAGTTTCTTAAAACAATGAACGATTTCCAACAATTCCGCCGGAATTACAGTTTTATCGTATGAACATTGAGGTGTAGGTGTTACAGCTATGTGATCATGGTTGGCACTCTAAGAACATGACAAATTCCCACATTCGTGACATTAGTAAATGGGACATTCAATTTAGCTTTGCCTACTTCAATCACATGCTACAAATTTTTTAAAGGTAAAAACAACACTAACAATGAAATCGGAACAAGTAGCAAAATAGATGCCACATTGCAAAGTAAATTTAGACCAAATCACATGATAATTGCACACTCCTCTCACTTGGACCTCATGACCACTATTACACCGCCTACAAGAAAGGTTTTGCCATAAAAGAAAGCAATAACCCAAAACTTGCGCAGCACATTTTTTAACTCTCAGGAATTATTATAATAGCATCCATCCATTTCCCATTTTATCATGTTAATTGGATTTTTTACAGATCAACAAAGACACACAAAGATGCTGCTAGATCACATAAGAAACCATGGCATCATTTAAAATATGACTTCAAATGTGGTAGCTAAACCAAGACAGACCATACTAATAGCATTCTTCACAATAAAATTCCTTAAGAACACGTGTGGAGTTAATATTGCTTGAACCCCACAAAGATGGTGATCAACAAATCATGAGGTGAACAAAATCATACAGAGTTGGCAACAATTTCAATCTTGAGCATTTAATTAGCAAACAAACAGATTCATATGACCAGTAGAAAACATTAAATCCTTTCAGCATAACGGACTAACTTCAAATAATGAGGATTATCTGCGCTCATAAAATGACAATGCATAATGATACCCAGCTTATCCAATCCTCGAAGGAAATGATGCTAGAAGGCACTCACTGAAGTTGACTGCACTAGGTGGCGATTGACAGACTTAATGTCTTCACAATCTATTATACATATGGGGGAGTTCCCCCGTAGACAAATCCGTGGGGAAATCCAACTAGAACAAAAGGGTCGGTAGAGATGTGGCCATGGTTTGGCCACATCAGCAAGGTGGGCCTCGCTGCGGCTTGGATGGGGGACTGGATACGAATTGGGGTGTTCGTTTGGGGCAACCAAAGAACCCCCCCCCCCCCCCCCCACACACACAAAAAAAAACACACACACACACATAATTGAATGCTTGCCATCATTTTTTCATGAAACCAAAGAAATCACTCCCTCTCTCTACAATTTACAGAATTGTCACCTCCCTTTTTGCATTTTGCCCACCGGGTTTTTTTGTACTTATGCCCCTCTTTTCACACTCTCTTCCCTCTCGGTTCCCTTTGCGTGTGGGCCCCGCCTCCCCTTTGTCGGTTTTTCCTTGAGTCTCCGTGTGACAGGTGCATGGGCAATTTCTAGTTAACATCCATAAGACAACGATCAAATTTCCGTATATACAAGGTTGGTTCTAACCAAACTAGTTAAAATCCAAAAGGCAACAAACTTGCCACATCCAGAAAGACATGGCTATGAATGCATGTCTTCGAATATGAACGTGTTAGTTATAAGCATACGTACAAGGCTATTATTCATACTTGAACCTAACCTTAGTAACTGATTTACGACATAGTCCATTTATTTATGAGAAGGCTTTTTATGAAAAGCATTTTTTTATTAAAAGTGCCATCATATCCTTTACCTTGTACATATTTTAAAGTTGAATAATGTTTTACACTTTTTAAAGCTCTGGATATGCATGGACAAGAATGTCTTATCTGTATGTGTTAAATGAGATCATTCGTCATTACGGGGGGTGTGTGCCACTTATCATATCATAAAACATCATCCAGCATAACCACACATAACCACAAAAGAACAGGTTTGCATCAAATATTGGACCATATTTATTTTTAGTTGGGGGGTGTAGACTAGGATATAGAAACTTCTTGAGCATCTTTTTATTATTTTTCATCTTTTTGTGAATAAATTGAATGAAATAAAAAATTTCCGTCTATCACCAACATTTCTGCAACTTATAGCTTTTTGTTAGACCCATTGATTAAAAGTGGTGATCTTTCCCAACTTTGGTAAAAATGTATTCTTGAAGTGGATTTTGGCAAATTAGGGTGTGTTGTATCTTTACGTACCAAAGGCAATTAATTGTCTCTCTACATGCTTACACTTAGCCCTTTAACTTAAAGCTCATGACAATTACCATCCATTTGAAACCCTATAATGGTGTAGAAATCTTGGTATCAACGATCAATTGATTAAGCCTTGGGAATTTTAAAATTCGGCTAGGTTTATATTCATGGATCCTATGATAGTGACTTGGAATTTGGAGTTGCTCAAATGAATGCTATCAAATGCTACATTAATAAGTGCACTTGTGCACATTTGAATAAGGCATAAAATTTTGCCATGGTACTTTGAATAAGGCAAAATTTGCCATGAAATTTGAGTAAATGCATGAAATTTGAACCACAACTCATTTCCATGATCTTTTGAGGGAGTAAGTGTTATATCCCATAAGCTCGAGAGTTCCTAAGGATCTTACATCAGGAGATTGCGACATATTAAGGGATATACGAAGCTTAGGTGTGGATGATGGAGTGCGTAAGAGGAATGAGATTATAGTCATAGGGAAGAGGGTATAGACTTGAGAACTTTGCCCTTATATATATGATTTCAACACCCTTTAGTGTTGCCAATAATCAATGAATGGAGTCAACATTGTATTTTGTGATTGGTCACTTATTTTGCTAGGGACTAGCAAAACACTAGTTGGGGGTGTGACTAGGACTGAATATTGCATATCCTAACATTATAATCATCCCATCTTGTGCACATAATCCATGGAATCATGCTCTCTTAACTATATTTACGTTAATTCATCATTTGTGAGCATATGATTTTATTTTGGCACAATTTCACTCCCCAAATCATTATAAATGTCTACTATATTTTTAGGGATTTTTTTGGATTTTTCAGGTGTCCCAAAGGGGACTAAATCAACTCAAGAAGAGAAGTGCATAGCAGGCGCCTGTCGAAGGAATGACAGATGCTTTGGCAACCAAACAGGTGACTGCCCGAACAACAGAAGTCACCTGCCTTTAAAGAGCTGGAGCTGGAGAAACTGAAGCATAACGACAGTCGCCTGTAAGAGGATTGACAGTCGACTGTAATATTGTACAGTCGCCTGCCATTTCCGCATCAGTTGTCTGATTTCTCGGATGCCTGAGGGAGCCAAAAGAACCGACTTACTATTTATTTTAGCATTTCTGCAGCAGGCGTCTGAAGTACAAAAGACAGTTGCATGTGGATCACACAGGCGACTGTAATATTCAAGACAGTCGTGCCTGCCTTCAGTTAGAAGCTACGCAGCCTACCAACCAGGCAACTGTCTGACCAACGACAGTCACCTGTCATCAGTCGACTGGCGTTTATTCAGCAGTCGACTGATCGGGGGTTTTCACCCAAACTCTGGGTTACGAGAAACGGGTTTTTCTTAACCCGATTTCTCTCCAGTCGATGTGGGCCGTTGGATGATATTTTGGAGGAATGAGATGCAACCCCTAGGGGATATAAAACACTACTATTCAGATGTAATAAATATATAGCTTAATCTTTTACAATTTTTAGGTCATCTTCTTCCTTAAGAAGGAGATTATGGTTTTGGAGAGTTTTGAGTTTTCTGATCTCGTTTTTGCTGTTGCTGAGATTGATTGATGATTGAGGAACCTAGTATTTGGTGACAAATCTCCAACTCTCTTACTATTACACATTTGCTTCCATTTCTTGTATTGAACTATGTCTATTTCTATGAATGTATATTCTATTCTTGATATGGTAGACTAAATCCATTGTGTGGGTGTTGTGGATTGATATAGGATGTTTTGATTGTCTTACTAATGTTAATTTTCAGCACACCTTTGTTAATCCACGTTGTTAGGTGAAATAAGCTTATGATTAATTGGATTTGATACTATCCATGGAGGAGCCGCAGAACGGTGGTGCTTCGTAATTGTTGTACCCATGTATCCAATGGGTATTGCATATCTTAACATGAATGCAAGACCCTTCAATCCATATTTCGTAATTTAGAAGTTTAATTCACCCAATAACCAAAATTGTTAATTGGGTTGTAACCCGTTTATCGAATCGTGCATTACCCGAAAGGGGCCGCAGAACGATGGTTGTGTGATGCGCAACACAACCTACATGCACTACTCTCACATACCTTGAAATGGGTGTGAGAGTGATTCATGAGCTTTAATTAGGAGAAGAACCCAATTAGCAATTACCTTTGATGCACCCCATATGTGCTTAATTGATTTATTCCCCGATCCTCATAACTTGAAATGGATGAGTGATCGAGTTATCATAGAATTAACATTTAGCATAGCAATAGAGTAATCCTACCGATAACATCAACACCCGCACTCTTTCTCTCCCTTGCATCCAAACCTTAGGACATTACCCTAACTCTAGGGGATTTAGATAAATCTTCTATTCAAACAATCATTCACCCTCAAAATGTGGTTAGAACCCTCAACCATTCTTTACATGCTCTGACTATTTGTGTGAATTTACAGATTAGTTCCGTCTCTGTGGATACGATCTTGTACTTACCGCGTGTATTATTTGTCGACCTTGTACAATTGCGAGTATCACCTTTCAGGTTTAGTCACACATCATATAATAACATCTATACTATCAAACTTAGTGATTCAAATAATCTACAATGTTGAGTTGCACCACATGAGACTAGCTGGCTATGGCATCGAAGGTAAGGCTATGGCATTGAAGGTTAGGCCAATTGCACCAATAAACCACAAGGGATAAAGAAGCTACAAGACAACTTCCGCCAGAAGAGAAGACCTGACCAGTCACAAAGAAAAATCTCCATTAAACCACTAAATATATGGAATATACTAAAAATTCATTCCTCAGAGTTGCAAGGTCGTTGATGTAGAGCAGTTTCTACAACCAATGGCCGTTTGGAAAATCCAATGCCATTGCTCTCAACATAGCAGTTTAGGCCTGTAGACTTCATTCATCATAACTATCAAAGTCTCCAATGGCGCTTGAATTTCAAAAGACCAAGATGGCACCTAATGGACTTTTGCAATCACCATGTCTCTTTCTATAGTGGCATACCACTGATTCATGATAAAAACAAGAAACCAAATGTCAAGAACACCAAAATCTCACTCAATAAAATGTTGTCTGTTGTACAGAAGACAATGTTGTCTGTTGTCCAGAAGACACTTCCATGATAGAACCTAACCTTAATAAAATGATTTATAAAATAGTCCATTTTTTATGAAAAGGGTTTTTATGACGAGCATTTTTTTAATGAAAAAGGGGCCACAATATCCTTTACATTATACATATTTTAGAGGTAAATAATGTTTCACTTTTTTAAAGCCCTGGCTATGCATAGACAAGAATGACTTCTCTGCATGTGTTAAATGAGATCATTTGTCAGTAGGCGGCGTATGCCACATATCATAGCATAAAACATCATCCAGCATAACCACATATGGAGTTGCATCAATATTGAACAATAGAACCAATAAACTACAAAAGGGATGAAGAAGCTATAATACAACTTCCACCAAACGGGAAGACCAGACCAGACACAAAGAAAAATCTCCCTCAAACCATTAAATATATGGAATCTACTGAAAAGTCATTCCCCAGAGTTGCAAGGTCGTTGATGTAATAAAGCAGTTTCTACAACCAAAGACCATTTAGAAAATCCAAGGCCAATGCTCCCGCCATGGCAGTTTAGGCAAATAGACATCGTCCATCATTGCTATGGAAGTCTCCAATGGTATTTGGATTTCAAAAAACCAGGATGGCACCTAAGATCCACTTGGTAATCACAATGTCTCTTGCTATAGCGGCATGCCTTGTGTTTTGCAGCATCTTGAAGCATATTCCAACAAAATTATCTCTGATTTGTGATAAAAAAATCAAGAAACAAAATGTCAAAAACACCAATACCTCACACAATAAAATGTTGTCAGCTGTCCATAAGATACGTAAAGATATCCTCTAAATCTTGGAGTATCGCAAACTCCTTAAGGTTCCAAGGACACATATCCAGCACCCAACGATAGTGAACATGCCGAAATATGCTGCAAACCTCAAGCTTCCCAATCAAAACCCCACAAGCTTCGAATTGAGCCACCGGTTCAATAAATCATATTTATTATTTCCCATTCATCACTCAAAATGATCCAAATTCTACAAGAATATCACATCCGTATCATTTACGAAATTATGATCCCTAAGATACAGACTGCTAACAATAATTATTGGGAAAAAAGTTATTCACGAGGCCTTTCGAAATTCCGCAGCAAGGAATATAAACCCAAAAAAATACAATGGAAGGAATTTTGATATGATAATTACTGTAAGACCATCAACAGGAGATTGACAGAAATCGCAATGATCTAACAAATAAGGAATCTAAACAGAACTTAATCTCTTCAACGTGAACAAAAACAAGATCATTCAAATCAACATTTGGAGCAAACAACAAAACTTACAGATGATCGGAGAAGTGTTGCCATCTCAACGATCAGCAGAAGTGCCCAAACAGAATTCTAGGGTTTCTGAGTTCGCAGACTAAAACATCGATCGTAGGAGGTCGCCGTGTACAGAGTCACCAGATTTGTACTGGTTCAGTGGTTGTGTCTACTTTCCAATATATAAAAAGAGACAAGAGAAAAGGGAGTCTGGGGAAAGCAAAATTAAAAGGTGCATGCTCTATGCACCTCATTCCATGAGGTGCAGTCGTTTAATTTTTCCAAAACAAAGCCAATCAATCACATCACACCGTCTATTTATCATCTCTCTTCCCAAATTAGAAACAATTTACACTGAAATCTATATACACCACATTTTTGAAGTGTAGATAGCAATTGCCAATTAAAAATTACAAAATAGAGAATGACAACTGGCCGTTTAAAAATTACAAATTTGTTGTATGCTTGGCGGCTACGGAACCCGTAGCTCTGTATTTATAGAAGTAGGGTTATATAATGTGTGGATATCCAATACACTAAAGGGCCTACAAAAGCCATTAAAACCTGTCACGACCCGCTTCCCTAAAATGGAGGCGAGACGTGAAAAGGTCCGCACGAGAGTGGAGCTGTGAAGCCCCAAACCCGATAAGCGTCAATAAAATATAAGCAGGTCCCTGTAATCACAACGGAACAACAATAATAACACAAGGAGAGACTGAAATAAAAATCTCACATCTCATAATTGTCCAACATGAAAATAAGTCCAACATCCAGAAAAAAGCCACCAGGCTAAAAGAGAAAGAGTCTAAAGGCCCAGAACAAGGCCAACAAAAGCAACGACATAAATAAGTATAGGTGCTACGCACCGATAACAAAACAACTGTCTAACAAAAGTAAAACACAACGGAGACACTAGGACTGGTCTCCAGTGTCCACGTACTCCCCGTCAAACACGGGCTCGGGCTCGGCGTCAGCAAACACCTCGTCCTCGATAAGGTACTCAGGCTCAGGATCTAACATGTGTCACCCAAAAGAGTAAAGGGGCACATGTCAGCAAGTCTAAAGACTTGGGCAAGGAAACTGAAAGTAAGGCAACTAGCAACCTAGCAGTTTAGTATGCATGACATGGCAGGGATAACATGAGTGCACAATTTAAAACATGGCAAGACAATTTGTACAAGAGAACAATTATCGAGACAAGACAAGACAAGACAAGACAAGAGTAGCCACGCTACTATCAATCTCAATCAATTCACATTGTTTTGCAAGTGTTTACGCCCTTCGCTGAATGGTACAACATTCAGACCGATCGGCACTAAACACAATTCACATTTCACGGTCGTTTTGTAGATGTTTACGCCCTTCGCTGAATGGTACAACATTCAGACCGATCGGCACTAAACACTACCCCACCCCAAAGAGTTTACGCCTTACAACTGCAGTTGTTGATCAAACAGACCCCCAGTTGAATGGCCGCTTAACCCTCACCCCATCCCACACTAAACAAGCCAGGGTCCCTGAACATGAGCCCAGCAAGTGAGCCAGGGTTGCCCCGCACGGGAGCTTGTTTCTTAGTTCACAATTGATTATATCGAGCGTTGGGGTTAGCAACTCATTATGCTCGCTTCTGGTCACGAGCCAGGAACACAAGTAGTGTAGCGATGCTACGCAATCACGGGATCACCAAGAGAATGCAATGACATGACATTTAATTTGCGTACCGTTAATGGAAAGTAAACATGACATGGTAATTGTGCAACATGCTAAATGTCGGAACTAGCTTCGTTGTCAAGCTAGTTCCCCAATTTGCGCCTAGGCGAGTATCATTTCGTCGCCTAGCCTCTTTTACGCATACAACAAGCAAAATGGCCTAAAACATGGCCCAAACCCTAAGTGGCAAGTTTCACTTGCCTAGCACCGGGGATGACGACCACTTCGTCACACGGATGCTATCGTTACGGGGGAAATCGCTGTTTTGGGGAACAATCAACAAACAACATGAAATATTATTAGGGTTTCATAAAAATATAAATAGGTTATGAAAACAACGGTAGATCGATTTCTTACCAAGAGGAGGCGGAAGAAACACTCCGGAGAACCCTAGGATCAGATCTGGAAGCAAATGGAGAAGTTTGGGGAAACTAGGGTTTTGGGGGATTTGGGGATTTGATGGATTTTGGTGAGATTTTGGGGAAGATGAGAGGTAGATAGAGTGAATGGATGGATTGGATGATGGATTTAGGGCTTGGAATGAAGGATTAAAGCTTGGAGGAAGATGGGGGCTCAAAGGGGAAGATTTTAGGGTTTTAGGTCGTGTTGAGGAAGAAGAAAACGTTTGGGTTGGGTTTAAATAGGCTAGGTGGCGGCTGCCCAGAAATTAGGGTTTTAACACTGGTTAGTCGGTCAAAGAGCAACCACTGACCGACTAGTTTGGCAACTAGTCGGTCGGTCGACCAACGCAGACCGACTAAGTGTAAACAGTAACTCCTGAACGAAAATAGGATTTAGAGTTAGTCAGTCCATGAACAAATACTGACCGACTAGTTTAGCATCTAGTCGGTCGATGAACGTTCTTAGACCGACTAAGAGTAAACAGTAACTCAACTAAAATTAAGATGATGTGTTAGTCGGTTAAAGAAGCATTGCTGACCGACTAGTTTGCAACCTAGTCGGTCAACCAACGTTCTTAGACCGACTAACGATAAACAGTAACTCCTAAGAAATTTAGAAAGCTCACTAGTCGGTCCAAGAAGGATTGCCGACCGACTGGATCGTCATCTAGTCGGTCGGTGCCCCTTCTTATACCGGCTAATAAGCACCAAAAGTTCCGATACGGAGCGCGGAGCACCGGGATCGATTCCTAAGACTCCTAGGCTTGATCTAATAGTAAGATACGACCGTTATGAAGTCCGTCACGAATGACATACTTCGAAATCGACAATCCTAAGGAAGAAACGAGAAAATAAGACGAATCGATCGAAATGAAAACTACGGAGACGAAAACCACACATGAGGAGAAAATCCACCAAAACAAATATTATATTATAATAAATCCAAATACATGAAAAGCAGTCGTTACATCCTCCCCAACTTAAGAAAAATTACGTCCTCAGAATTTTCAAATACTCACGAGTCTGGAAACAAAAGCGGGAAACGCTCTCGCATCTCATCCTCATTCTCCCAAGTAGACTCTCCAGGTGAGCCGTGTCGCCACATCACTCTCACAAGATTGACAATCTTGTTCCGAAGCGATTTCTGACGCCTGTCCAGAATCTGCACTGGATGCTGGTCATACGTCAAATCGGGGCGAACGGTAATCTCCGAAAAATCCACCGCATGAGACGGATCGCTAATGTATCGACGAAGCTGCGACACATGGAAAACATTGTGAACTCCTTCCAAAGATGGCGGCAAGGCCAAGCGATAAGATACCTCGCCAACCTTCTCCAAAACGTCAAATGGTCCAATGTATCGCGGGCTCAACTTCCCACGCTTCCCAAAACGAATCACACCACGATTCGGGGAAATCTTGAAGAACACATGGTCGCCCGGCTGAAACTCCAAAGGACGACGTTTAGCATCCGCCCAATGCTTAAAACGGTCCTGAGCAATTCTCAACCTCTCCCGAATATTCCTGACGATCTCCACGGCCCCCACGATCATCTCAGGTCCCAACAACTCCCGATCACCAACGTCATCCCAACTCAATGGCGATCGACATTTCCTCCCATAAAGAGCGGCGAAAGGCGCCATGCCAATACTCGCCTGGAAGCTGTTGTTGTAGGAAAACTCCACCAAATGCAGATGGTCCTCCCACGAACCCTTGAAATCCAACATGCACGCCCTCAGCATGTCTTCCAAAATCTGAATCGTCCTCTCGGACTGGCCATCCGTCTGCGGATGGTACGCCGTGCTGTAACCCAGACGCGTACCCAAGCTCTTCTGCAAACTCTGCCAGAACTGAGATGTGAACCTCGTGTCTCTGTCAGACACGATACTCACGGGGACTCCATGAAGTCGCACAACTTCCTGCATGATTCACGTTACATCACTATCCAAACTAGGAAAAAGGAAATAAAACGGAGAGTAAAAGAATTTTACCTCCATATATCTCCTTGCTAGCGCCTCAGTGGACTGTCCTACTCGGAACGGAATAAAGTGCGCAGATTTGGTCAATCGATCCACGATCACCCAAATCGCGTCATTCTGCTTCGGACTCCGAGGTAGTCCAGTCACGAAATCCATAGTGATGTGTTGCCACTTCCACTCCGGAATCGGAAGCGGTTGTAGCAACCCGGCCGTACGCTGATGCTCCGCCTTCACTTGCTGACAAACCAAGCACTTGGCCACACTCCGAGCCACGCTCCTCTTCATACCATGCCACCAATAATTCAGACGAAGATCCTGGTACATCTTGGTGCCACCAGGATGCACAGAATACGTCGAACTGTGTGCCTCCACCATCAACTCCTCTCTGATATCCCCAGCTGGCACACACAACCTGGCTCCAAACCTCAGCGAGCCATCCTCATGAATCAAAAAGTCAGTCCGCAGACCGGCTTCCACCTGCTCCCGAATCTTCACCAGCTTCGGATCCTCAGCCTGGCCAGCCTTAATCCGATCCACGATCGTCGACTGTACTTGCATGTACATCAACGACGAAGCCACTCCAGGAAGAACAATCTCAACGCCAGACTCGCAAAAATCCTGCTGCAATCTCCACTGCGAGGTCAAAATCATCACCGCTTGAAGCCTACTCAAAGCATCAGGAACCACATTCACCTTGCCAGGGTGAAACTGCAGATCAATCTCATAATCCGCCATAAGCTCCAACCATCGACGTTGTCGCATGTTGAGCTCCTTCTGAGTGAAAATATACTTCAAGCTTTTGTGATCGGTGAAAATCTTCACTTTCTCACTCAGCAAGAAGTGCCTCCAAATCTTAAGAGCAAACACAACGGCAGCCAACTCCAGATCATGCGTCGGGTAATTCTTCTCACGAACCTTAAGCTGTCGAGACGCATACGCCACAACATGCCTGTGCTGATGTAACACACAACCGAGACCCTTGCCAGAAGCATCGCAAAAGATCTCAAATCCACCGCTGCGATCAGGCACAACAAGAATAGGGGCAGTCGTCAACCTCTCCTTCAGAATACCAAAAGCACTCCCACAATCATCCGACCAAACAAAAGCAACATCCTTCCGTGTCAACCTGGTCATCGGCTCAGCAATACGAGAAAAGTCCTTAATGAATCGCCTATAATAACCAGCAAGTCCAAGGAAACTCCTAATCTGAGACGCAGACGACGGAACAGGCCACTCCCTGATGGCCCGAACCTTCTCGGGATCCACAGAAATACCATCTCCAGTCACCACATGCCCCAGAAAAGCAACTCGATCCATCCAAAACTCGCACTTCGAAAACTTAGCATACAAACGATGCTTCCTCAAAATCTCCAATACCGTCCTTAAGTGCGAGGCATGCTCTTCCTCCGACTTCGAATAGATCAGAATGTCGTCAATAAAGATAACGACAAACTTATCCAAAAATTCGCAGAAAATCAGGTTCATCAGATTCATGAAAACTGCGGGCGCGTTATGAAGGATCCTGTCCAAAACAAAGTTAGGATCGATAATTAAAGTGGAGACTTACGCTTGCGTATGCGGAACGATAGTCTCGGAACTTTGCCTTCGTATTCGCCACGACGGATCGAGTCTTCTCACGAACGGAGTAAGGCTACTAATCCACAATCTAAATCTCTATTTTAGATTAAGAACTTGGAAGGAGGGAGAGGAAATATTTCTGCAGAGCTTCGCTATGAAGAAGATGCATGCATGAATTTCATGCAAATGTGTAAGGAAAATGGCTACCCTTGGGTCTTATTTATAGCCCCCAAGGTAGTTATTTTAGGGTAAGTTGTTCCTTTGGAACAACTTAATTAAGGTGTACCATGATACATGGCACAATATAAGCTTAAGTTGTACCATATGCATGGTACAACATAAGCTTAAGATATTCCCCCTTTATTAGCCATATGTCGCATGCACTTATGCATATATAATGCGACTTTCCCGCTCATACAGGGATCCTCTCCGCAAGGGAACAGATTCCCTTTGCACATGACTTCGTGTGCGCGACGTTCGAGGTCCGTAATCCCTCGTACATCCCCCACAAGGGTGTACAAACGTCTTCCATATCCAACATCTCCCACTCACACTTGAGGGGATTGTAAGAGAACGTCTTTCCCTTAGTTCTTTCATCTATCATACCGAGAAATAGACCGTGCGACCGTCATGCGCGTAGAGTCTGTTGTTGTGCACTTGTTAGAGATACACAACGACCTCGAAGGTGCAAAGTTGAGTAGTTCAACGCATGCTTTACCCTAGATTATTTCTTCACATTTCTTATACTTTATATTCAACAATTGAATCCCATCTGGATTACAATTGGCTGGCCAGCTTTGAATCATTAAAGTCCAAATGTGAATATGAAATCAATCTTCCTCTTCTTGTGAACCTTCTGATCTTGACTTGATTCGCTTTTCTAACGTGCCCCGCCGAGCCGAATTACCATAGCCCATTAGTAACACGCTAAGATAGCGATCATCTCGTCAAATCTAAAGGAACCAATTGGAGTCCTTGAGGGTAAGATTTAAGACCCATATGGCCTTTGAGTCTCACATAATAGCAAACACTATTGCTACTAACTCAGTGGTCGAAATGCATACGTGGTATGAACACGTATTACAACATCACTCCTTTCCCAGGGAGAGTATGTCTTAATGATGTTGTACGGATGAAAAGATCAGACACCACAGTGCCTATCTTTTTGAGTCCCCTTACTACTCGTGAAATATTCACGAACTCTCATCCTGCATAAGACAGATAGGATTTAAAAAATCCAATGAGATCTTTATATCCTTGTGATACAGATCTCAGATCTTTTGTAAGCATCCGTATGATGCAGATCTTTTATTCGACTATCTTGTTTAAGTCATGACTCTAAATCATTTGTCTAATGATTTTGACTTTAAACTAGTCTCATCTCTATCTTATCCATCTGATAAGATAAGGCGGTTGCTCATGTGAGAGAGCCAACCTTAATCTGTCCGACATACACACAAAAATAGCTGAGACTTAAACACAAATGTATATAAAATCATTTGTAAGAAACTTGTATGCAAATTAAAATTTTGATCTTCTATAGACATGGGAAATATTACATGATACAGCTCAGCACCTACGCATTCCCATAGATGATAAGTGTTTGAAAAACACATCTCTGGGGATCGCCTTAGTAAGGGGATCCGCTATCATCTCATGCGTGGATATGTATCCTATGTCTACTTCCTTTCGTTTATCATAATCCTTCGCAAACTTGAATCGAATGTCAATGTGTTTGGTCTTACAATGAAATTTAGGATCTTTGACATAGGCAATCGAAGCTTGACTATCACTGTATATAGGAACAGTGCTCGAGTCAGAGGCATTCGTCAGCCTGTTTAAGAATTTCCTAAGCCAAACAGCTTCTTGGACCGCCATGCTGAATGCTACGAACTCGGCTTCCATGGTTGATAGAGCGATGCAGGTTTGTTTCTTGCTGCTCCAGGATATTGCACCATTCCCGAGTAAGAAAACAAAGCCCGAGGTAGATCTTCGCTCGTCGAGATCACCCGCCCAATCAGCATCGGTATAGCCTTCGAGTCTCAAGGTATTGCCTTGATAGCATAACGCATAGTCCGCAGTCCCTTTGAGGTATCTTAATATCCTCTTCACCGCTTTCCAGTGTGCCTGCCCTGGGTTGGATTGGTAACGGCTTACCATACCAACAGCATAGCAAATGTCGGGTCTAGTACACATCATGGCGTACATCAGACTCCCGACAGCACTGGAGTATGGAACTTTTTCCATAGCTTTCTTTTCTTTTGGATCTTTGGGACACATCTCCAAACATAGACCCTCGCCTTTGCTTATTGGAGTATCAATTGGCTTGCAGTCCTGCATATTAAACCGTTCTAAAACTTTCTTTATATACGTCTCTTGAGAGAGAGAAAGAAGTTTCTTGGAACGATTCCTTGAGATCTTAACCCCAAGGATATATGCAGCTTCACCCATGTCTTTCATCTCAAAGACGGATGAAAGCCAAGCTTTGATATCCAATATAAGACGCTTATCATTTCCGGCTATAAGTATGTCATCTACATAAAGAGACATAATTATATACTTGTTTTTAATCCTCTTAATATATACGCAGTTGTCTTCGTCGAGCATGGAGAATCCATACGACAAAACAACTTCTTGAAAACGCATATACCACTGCCTTGAGGATTGTTTAAGACCATATATGGATTTACGAAGTTTACAAACCTTATGTTTGTTTTCTTCTTGTACGAACCCGTTTGGTTGTTCCATGTAGATCTCCTCATCTAGTTCTCCGTTAAGAAAAGCAGTCTTTACATCCATCTGATGTAATTCGAGGTCCAAACAAGCCACCATTGCCAGAATTAAGCGAATCGAGGTAAAACGCACGACAGGAGAGAAAGTCTCTTCGTAGTCTATTCCTTCCTGTTGCGTGAAACCTTTCGCAACAAGGCGAGCTTTATATTTCTCGATGGAGCCATCAGCCTTATGCTTGATTTTGAGAACCCACTTGTTCCCAATGGCTCTACGTCCCTTAGGTAAATTAACCAAGTCCCAGACTTGGTTTGTTTTCATGGATTGAAGTTCTTCTTCCATTGCCGCTATCCATTTATCTTTAGCAGGGCATGTGACGGCCTGTTTGAAATTTGCAGGTTCGTCATCATCTTGTAGTAATGTCATGAATGTTTGAGGAAATTCATCCTCAAATCTCAGAGGTGTTAGCCTCGTCCGATTACTACGTCTTGTTTGAGTTTGATCACTCCCACTTGGAATGACATCACTCCCACTTGGAATAACATCACTCCCACTCGGAATAGGATTGGTATCGTTCGTATCATTCATTGGTGAAGTTTGAAACGTATTTTCTTCTTCACCAAGAATTCTCCCACTCGAACGTTCCGATCCTTTTTGATCCCAAGTCTCAAACAAGGATAAGTCTTGACTTATCTCACCCTGTCTTGGAAACTCATTTTCCAAGAAGACAACATCCCTCGATTCGAATTCTATAAGACCTCCATTGTCCTCTTGACCGACGAAAACATATCCTTTGGAGTTTTCAGCGTATCGGATGAAGATACACTTCCTCCCACGTGGCCCAAGTTTGCCATATTTGTGAGAGGATAAATGTGCGTAAGATGCACAACCCCAAGGTTTTAGAATGCTTAAGTCTGGAGTTCTATTGTTCCACAACTCATAAGGAGTAGAACTTACCGACTTCAAGGGTACACGGTTTAAGATGAATGCCGCCGTTAATAATGCGTCACCCCAAAAGGTGATAGGCAAATTTGCCTGAGACATCATTGAACGGACCATTTCCATCAATGTCCTATTTCTTCTTTCCGCAACACCGTTTTGTTGCGGAGTGTAAGGCATAGTTACCTGATGTACTATGCCTTTTTCATCACAAAGTTCCTTAAAACTTATTGATTGATATTCACCGCCCCTATCGGTTCGCAAAACCTTAATCTTGCGATCTAATTGATTCTCCACTAAACTCATATAGTTTTTAAAGCAAGCCAAAGCTTCACTTTTGTGGGATATCAAATAGATATGTCCGAAACGGGTGAAGTCATCAATGAATGTGATGAAATAGGACTTCCCGTGTCTTGTCTTAACATTCATTGGACCGCAAATGTCCGAATGGATAAGCTGTAATGGAACTTCGGCCCTTGTGCCAGTTCCAAACGGCTTGCGACAAGTTTTCCCTACAAGACAATGTTCGCAAATTGACATTTCAACTTTTGAAACATTAGATAGCAAGCCACTTTTGGCAAGTCTATCCATTCTAGTTGGTCCAATATGACCAAGTCTTGCATGCCAACAAATGATTTCAGACTCAGAGTTAGAAGCATTTGTCAAATGAAAACTTTCATTAATGGAAGAAGCAACATCATTCATTGTATTTAAAACAATTAATCCATTACAAACATTACCAGAACCAATCAAAGAATTATTACAAACAAGGTCAACACATTGTTTATAGAACCTCCACTCATAATCTAAAGACATTAACATGACCACGGAAACGATATTCCTTCTAATATCTGGAGCAAAGAGGACGTCGTGCAATAATAAAGTCCGGCCGTTGTCGAGAACTAGCTTGCATGTTCCGACGCCTTTGACTTCAACACGTGTGTTGTTGCCGACGTATATCCACTTTGTTCCTTGAGTTATCTTTCGATACTCTACGAAGAACCTTCTGTCCTTCGCTACGTGGTCTGTGGCCCCTGAATCAATCAACCAAAAATAGTTAGATTCAGCAAGAAACATGGAACTAGAAACACATATGTAACTAGTCCTACAAGTTACCTTATCACTTCCATCCGTACATGTACGGGCGAAGTGACCGTACTTGTTGCACTTAAAGCACTTGATCTTCTTCAAGTTTTTCTTCTTTGAGTGCACATTCTTTTGCCACTTTTTGTTCTTTGTCTTCTTTGAGGTCTCCGGTTCTTGCTTACGTTCGTTCACAAACCTTAAGCGTTTATTCTTCCGCTTATTTCCCCCATGTGAGGAACTAGCGGCCACGTGCACTTCTGCACTTGGTTTTGCGGCTTGAATCCGCTCTTCCTCGAGTTCGAGGTGTTTCGAAACATCGCTTAAAGTTTTAATGCACTTTTTATGAGTGAGATGCATTTTCATGTTATCCCAGCTATCTGGGAGTGAACGAATGACCGCTTGGATCTGCTGTTCGTCAGACAGCGTAACACCCGCATCCTTTAATTCAGATATAAGATTCGCCATGTGGCGGAGATGCTTTTTCATAGAATGATCTCGCCGCATCTTGTACGAATCAAATTGAATATTCAAGGAGCGGAGTTTGGTAACCGAAGTTCCACCAAACTTTATCTCTAGCTCAGACCATATGTCTTTAGCTAGGTCGAATTCCCGAAATAGGCGCATTATGTCATTGTCCATCGCGGACAGTAACGTAATACGTGCTATTTTGTTCTTTCGAGTCCAAGTGTCATAAGCTTCCCGGTCCCTCTTGTGTTGGGCCGTATTGCCCAACTCAGGTTCTACCATTATGTTTTGGAGTGTTTCGAGCACATCTTGCTCCTCCAAAACATATTGGATTTTTATTGACCAAAGTTTATAATTGTCGACGTTGAGCTTTTCACCTTTGTTAAGCTCTGCGACAATATTCTTAGAAGCGGTAGACATTTTCGATTCAAAAAACTGCAAAGAGAATGAAAAACACGATCAAAATTCCATGCATAAAGTTTCGATTCTTTAAACACTTGATAAGTTCCTTGGATGCGTTGAAATGTTACTCTAGAATCGAGAAGTTCACTACGTTCCCAACTACCATCTAGAAGTAACTTTCAAAGTATCCCTCTTACTTATCTTAAGTAAAAGGAATCAGAAATAATACCCGTATGGTATTAGCAGCGGAAAATCATTTTGAAAAACTTATCTTTCAAAATAGAATAGGTGAGAATTAGCACAAAGAATTTTAACGCAACAATTGCCAAGCCACGAGACATGGGTTAGATAACCATGGCCGGATCGTGGTAGGACTTGGAATTCTAAATTGCGCTATCCCGATTTAAGGACGGGACATAACCTATTTGAAAAACATCTTTTTCAAAAATTTGAAAGCACGTTGGCTAGTCTCCGTAGAGTAGAGCACAACGTCACAAGTACATTGGCTAATCTCCGTAGAGTAGAGCACAATGACATGGCTAATCTCGCATGAAGTAGAGCACTATGGCTAATCTTCAAGGAGTAGAGCCCAATGAAAACTTCATTAAAACGTTAGTTCCGTATGAACTAGTCGGCACTGTGGTTAGCCCCGTATGGGCTAATCGACACATTCGAGTTTGACCAATGCCCTTTGTCACCCCGTATGGGTTAGTTGACAAATTTGCAGTCGACCCAGACCTTCTGCCAGATTGGTCGACCAAAAACATAAAATTGGTCGACCAATATTTGAACTGCAACCTCTCCCGGTCATGGCCTCTGCCATGACCCGGGCTTGGCCAAAGGCCGGCCAGGGCCTCTGCCCTGGCCGGCCAGGGGGCCTGGCCCCCTCGGCCTGCCAGGGCCGGCCGGCCAGGCCCTGGCCACTGCCAGGGCCTGCCGGCCAGGCCACTGGCCGGGGCCAGGGCTCCTGCCCTGGCCTCGGCCAGGCCCTGGCCTGAGGCCAGGGCGCCGGCCCTGGCCTCTGCCAGGGCCGGCAGGCCGCTGGCCGGGGCCAGGGCTCCTGCCCTGGCCTCGGCCAGGCCCTGGCCTGAGGCCAGGGCGCCGGCCCTGGCCACTGCCAGGGCCGGCCTGGCCCTGGCAGTGGCCAGGGCGCCGGCCCTGGCCACTGCCAGAGCCGGCAGGCCGGCCAGGGCCGGCCCTGGCCACTGCCAGGGCCGGCCTGGCCGGCAGGCCCTTGGCCAAGGCCGGCCACTGCCGGCCTGGCCTTGGCCGGCCACTGCCGGCCTGGCCATGGCCGGTCATGGCTTGGCCATGGCCGGCCATGGCCAAGGCCATTCGGCGTTGGCCGGCCATGGCCCCTTTGGCCATGGCCGGCCACCCCCTTTGAATGGGGTTGCCGCACTCATTCCTCCCCCTTGATGGGGTGGTCGCCGGTGGTTATTGGCCGTAGCCAACCCCCTCCGCATGAGGAGAGGGGGTGCATGGCCTTCATGGCCCATTTGGCCATGGTGCACATGCACCAAATTTTCCTCTTACCCGATGGAAATAACTTCCATCACCTTCCTCGATGAAGCACCCGTTCGTCGAAGAAATTAGTTATCTCTTAATGGCCGTGTGCCAAAAATGAATAACGTACTACGTGAACGGTCGGTTCTTCCCGTCACGGAGAGTTCCTACCATATCCGTAATGATAGAAGACCCTAACGTGAAAAAAACAACCGCTGCGTTCTCTCCGTCACGAAGCGTTCCTACTATATCCGTAATAGTAGGAGACCCATTCGTGAAAAAGACAACGACTCGTTCGTAGTTTCGACGGGGCGATGGATTGACCGGGGCGAACCCATATGGCTCCGATACCAATGAAGGATCCTGTCCAAAACAAAGTTAGGATCGATAATTAAAGTGGAGACTTACGCTTGCGTATGCGGAACGATAGTCTCGGAACTTTGCCTTCGGATTCGCCACGACGGATCGAGTCTTCTCACGAACGGAGTAAGGCTACTAATCCACAATCTAAATCTCTATTTTAGATTAAGAACTTGGAAGGAGGGAGAGGAAATATTTCTGCAGAGCTTCGCTATGAAGAAGATGCATGCATGAATTTCATGCAAATGTGTAAGGAAAATGGCTACCCTTGGGTCTTATTTATAGCCCCCAAGGTAGTTATTTTAGGGTAAGTTGTTCCTTTGGAACAACTTAATTAAGGTGTACCATGATACATGGCACAATATAAGCTTAAGTTGTACCATATGCATGGTACAACATAAGCTTAAGATATTCCCCCTTTATTAGCCATATGTCGCATGCACTTATGCATATATAATGCGACTTTCCCGCTCATACAGGGATCCTCTCCGCAAGGGAACAGATTCCCTTTGCACATGACTTCGTGTGCGCGACGTTCGAGGTCCGTAATCCCTTGTACATCCCCCACAAGGGTGTACAAACGTCTTCCATATCCAACACGTTAGTCACGCCGAAAGGCATAACCACGAACTCATAGTGTCCATACTTCGTCCTGAACGCTGTCTTCGGAACATCATCCTTCTTCACCTTCAACTGATGGTAACCACTCCTCAAATCCAATTTAGAGAACACCCTCGAACCTCCAAGCTGATCAAAAATATCATCGATGCGAGGCAACGGGTATTTATTCTTAATGGTCACCGCATTCAACCCCCGATAGTCCACGCACATGCGACGCGAACCATCCTTCTTCTTAACCAGCAACACCGGTGCTCCCCACGGAGACACGCTAGGATTAATATAACCCTTCTGCAACAGCTCATCCAACTGCTTCCGCAACTCCTCCAATTCTGCAGGTGCCATACGATACGGCGCCTTCGAAATCGGCTGCGCACCCGGAACGAGGTCGATAGAAAATTCCAGAGCCCGATCAGGTGGCAAACCAGACATTTCCTCGGGGAAGACGTCGCCAAAATCACGCACCACAGCTGGCCACTCCAGCTCCATCTGCATATCCACAGCCTCCACCGGCCTGGCCCGAAATCTGACAGGACCAAGCGAACTGCTACCACGACTGAACTCAAATACTGGATGTCCGGGAATCTCGAACATCACCTTCTTCCGCCGACAGTCGATCGTAGCATAGAAGCTCGCAAGCCAGTCCATCCCAAGAACTGCATCATAGTTGATGATGCCGTGGACAATGAAATCAGCGAAAAGCTCATGTCCACAGACCACCAACGAGCAAGAATTGCAATCACGATGCACCGAGACCACGCCATTCCCTGTAACGATATTCCAACTCTTTGGAAGAGGGGACGTCGACAAGGAATGCCTCTCCACGAAGCTCCGAGAAATAATGCACATCGATGCACCAGAGTCAAAGAGGACTCGTGCAGGAAATGTGCACACCAAAACCACACCTAACAATCAATTAACAATCAAACCCTATTCTAGCAAACAACCATGTTCAAGCAAACAACACAATCTATCAATCAAAACCAGCTAGGAAAGTAATAGCTAGATTGAGGATTACCTGCGATAACCTCATCCACAGCCTCGCTCTCCGCAGCGGTCATCAGAAAAGCCTGCCTCCTCGGCGGAACAGCCTACTGAAAAGCCTGCTTCTGCGGAACAAGAGCTGCTCCACGACCAGCGGGAACAGACGCTCGCTGCTGCAACGGCTGAGCTGCAACAGGTGCCCTCCGCAGCGGACCCGCATGCCGACAATCTCTCGCGACATGGGAAGCATCACCGCAAACCAGACACTGGCCCAGAAACTTCCGACACTGCTCCTTGATGTGGCCAGGCTTGCCGCAGAAATGGCAAGACATCAGAATAGGCCCTCCTGGCCTCTTAAACTGAGCGGACTGATTAGGCCTGAATCCAGGTCTAACCACAGCTCTCACCTGTTCCACAGGCCTCTTCCCAGCACCAACCAAAGATCCTCTCCTCTGGTTCACGAGCAGCTCCTGCCTCTTGGCAGCGACCAGAACCTTCTGATAAGACTCCCGGTCAGAAGAGGTCACAAAGCTCTGGAGCTCCGAAGCAAGCCCCTGCAGGAACCTCTGAGCTCTCTCCTCAGCGTCCTACACCATCTTTGGTGTAAACCGACTCAGCCTCATGAACTCCTGGTAGTACATGTCCACCGAAGAGCTCCCTTGCTTCAAATCGATAAAACGCTGCAGCATCTCTTCCCTGGCAGCTTTCGGGAAGAACTCACCATCAAATCTGGCCTTGAAGGTAGCCCAAGCTATCGGCTCCACCAACAACTTCTCCTCCACATCCCACCAATTCCTGGCGTTATCCTTCAGCTGCCTCTTCGCCAAATCAACCCATCCAGCCGGGGTGATCTTGGCCATCTTCAGATTGTCCTCGATGTTCCGAATCCACTCATCGGCAGCCAGAGGACCCTCAGAACCATCAAAATACGCGGGACCCAGCTCCTGAAATTGCTTCGCTCCAGGCTCAGAGCGAGGGGCATCCGGAAGAGCCCGAGCAGCTCGAGCAAGTGGAGCATTCTGGACTTGCAGAAGCACGCCCTGCTGCACTTGCATCATCTGCAGCATCATCCGCATCATCTCACCGCTGGTGGGTTCCCGCTCCGGCTCCTCATCATGAGGGAGCGCACCACTGCCCCGACCACGGGTGAAACGCCTTCCTGCCATCTAATGACACAGGGAACAAATCCAATTAGACTCATAGCTTATGACATCGGACGTCGAACTTAGTTTATTGGACACCTAATATTATTATCGCTATTCCAAAAATCGAAGTTACAGAAGGACCTGCATGGGCCACCATTAAAACCTGTCACGACCCGCTTCCCTAAAATGGAGGCGAGACGTGAAAAGGTCCGCACGAGAGTGGAGCTGTGAAGCCCCAAACCCGATAAGCGTCAATAAAATATAAGCAGGTCCATGTAACCACAACGGAACAACAATAATAACACAAGGAGAGACTGAAATAAAAATCTCACATCTCATAATTGTCCAACATGAAAATAAGTCCAACATCCAGAAAAAAGCCACCAGGCTAAAAGAGAAAGAGTCTAAAGGCCCAGAACAAGGCCAACAAAAGCAACGACATAAATAAGATAGGTGCTACGCACCGATAACAAAACAACTGTCTAACAAAAGTAAAACACAACGGAGACACTAGGACTGGTCTCCAGTGTCCACGTACTCCCCGTCAAACACGGGCTCGGGCTCGGCGTCAGCAAACACCTCGTCCTCGATAAGGTACTCAGGCTCAGGATCTAACATGTGTCACCCAAAAGAGTAAAGGGGCACATGTCAGCAAGTCTAAAGACTTGGGCAAGGAAACTGAAAGTAAGGCAACTAGCAACCTAGCAGTTTAGTATGCATGACATGGCAGAGATAACATGAGTGCACAATTTAAAACATGGCAAGACAATTTGTACAAGAGAACAATTATCGGGACAAGACAAGATAAGACAAGACAAGAGTAGCCACGCTACTATCAATCTCAATCAATTCACATTGTTTTGCAAGTGTTTACGCCCTTCGCTGAATGGTACAACATTCAGACCGATCGGCACTAAACACAATTCACATTTCACGGTCGTTTTGTAGATGTTTACGCCCTTCGCTGAATGGTACAACATTCAGACCGATCGGCACTAAACACTACCCCACCCCAAAGAGTTTACGCATTACAACTGCAGTTGTTGATTAAACAGACCCCCAGTTGAATGGCCGCTTAACCCTCACCCCATCCCACACTAAACAAGCCAGGGTCCCTGAACATGAGCCCAGCAAGTGAGCCAGGGTTGCCCCGCACGGGAGCTTGTTTCTTAGTTCACAATTCATTATATCGAGCGTTGGGGTTAGCAACTCATTATGCTCGCTTCTGGTCACGAGCCAGGAACACAAGTAGTGTAGCGATGCTACGCAATCACGGGATCACCAAGAGAATGCAATGACATGACATTTAATTTGCGTACCGTTAATGGAAAGTAAACATGACATGGTAATTGTGCAACATGCTAAATGTCGGAACTAGCTTTGTTGTCAAGCTAGTTCCCCAATTTGCGCCTAGGCGAGTATCATTTCGTCGCCTAGCCTCTTTTACGCCTACAACAAGCAAAATGGCCTAAAACATTGTAATGACCCTAATTTCTATATACGTGTATTTATTTTTGACGTAGATACGTCCGTATATTGTTGGGGAGTATGCCCATATTTTTCTTTTAATTATTTGATGTAGGAATTTATTTTAAAAGATTTTAAACTCACTACTTGAATTTAGTAAATGAGAGTATTTGGAGAAATACATGTATTTGGAGTGTATGAAGTATTTCTACATGTATTTTGATTTTCTTAAAATACAAAAATCATGATTTTTATTACCATGACAACACACCATGGTATGTGTCATGTTGTTAGTAATAAGAGGACACTTGGCCTATTAGGTGTAAGAATGAGAGGGTTTTAGGGGAGACCTAAAAACTAGGCAAGAAAAACACAAAAAACACAAAAAAATCAAGAAAATCTCATTCATTTCTCTCCATTTTCAGCTATGAACGAAATTTCTTGCCCTATTTTTTTTTCTTGCTCCTCCTTGCTCCTCCCATCACCACTCCTTGCTCCTCCCACTCCACCACCAAAGTTCCCTTATTTCTCATCATTCTAAACTCCAAAAATTAGCCCAAATCACCTCAAAAATCCTACTTTTGGAGACAAGATTAGAGCTTGTAGAAGGAGGACTAGAGAGCTTGCCATCAAGGAGAAGAAGGGCCCAAGATTCAATTTTGGAGGACTTTTGTAAGGTAGGAACTCTAATCACATAGTAGAGTTTGGTTTAGGATTGGTTTTCTCATTAAATTTGTAAATGTAAGAATTTGATGTTAAAATTATGTTGAGTTTCATATGTGGAATTAGTAGGAATCTCAACTCCACTTAGTAGGATACCATCTCCACCTTGGAGTTCACTTGCATGCATGTTTGCTTGGAAAAACTTATCTTTTGTGTTCATGAATCTGTTATGAAATTTCCAGCAGTTTTAGCCTCTGTTAAAACAGGCATATCTCCCAACCTAGATCACAATAAAATCTGAAATAAATATGTTCATGTAGATCTCGAAATCCTACCCTAAAATCATTTAAGATATGATATATGTTCAATTCGTAAACTAGGAGAAATGGAGCTTTTTCTGCAACATGTCGAAATTCTGGCAGTTTTGACATCCTGCACTAAAATGGTGATTACCACCTCTTAACTTGATGAAATTAGGTGTTTTAGGACATTTTGGACAACTACTCTTCAAGATACACAATACCATATTTTTTATTTTACCCAGATCTGACTGTAAATAGGATTAAATCACTGATTAAGTTGATGCAATGTTTCTTTTTTTCTTGCAGAATTGCCATCTTTTACTAATTTGAGCACAATAAATCACAAATGTCATATTATTTTCTGAAATTTGGTGTGGTGATGCAAAACTGTCATACCTGCAACTTTGCAGCTTTAAGTTTTCCTAGATTCTAACTATAAATGCCTTTAATATGGCCTTCAATCTGACTGATTGTGCATTTCCAGTAACCTGAAATGGTTTGGGTGATGTCGTACTATGTGTACATGTTCATATTACCTCTCTTATGCCTATGTATTTTATTACCTGAACTAATTGGCCATTATACCATATACTTGTCGAATCACTAGTTGTGTGGTTACATAAGATGATCGGTTTGTTGTGGAATATGAAATGTGGAAAGGAAAGAGAGGTGGGAAGATGGAGAACATGAAGGAAATGGATAATTTGACTATAGAATCATTTCTCTTATGTTGCTTTTCGTATATTCTTGGTTGTGGTTCTTTTACCCCAATTGCTCATGTATTTTATTTTATCTCACATGAAATTGATATAAGAAAAATGATTAAGTCCTCCCTAGAGGAGGGTGACACGGGGTTTGGGGGAAACACGGGTAAATTGTAGGTGTTAAGAAGCGGACACGATATGATTTCTCACTCGCTTCGTCACTCCCGGAAGGGGGAGTTGACTAGAGTTAGAGAGGCCGCCGGTGCGCTCGTGACGCACCTGGACGGTAATTGATGGTTTTCTCCGTTTGACCCACAGAAAAACCGAGATGATTCTCACTCCGGTACCTTGTCCAGTCGGGTACGGAGTTACGAGAGGCCCCTCCAGTGCTCGTGTCGCTGGAGCGGTACCACTTTTCACCCACCCTGGGTGAAGTCCGCTCTCTTAGCAGCCTATGGTTTATCCGGGTTCCAAATACAGAATAACCATTTAATTTTTTTAACTTAATCGTTTATTACTTCAGTCTTGTTCACTGTTGTTTACTTTCAGCATTGGTACTCTGTTTTTAATTTCTGCGTAATATGTGATGACATGACACCTGTAGTTAGTTAGTTAGTTAGGGAAACCAGTTCTAAACTGGGTTCTACTAGGGTGATTAGGAATTCCTACTGGGTCACGCGTTGACGTGTCCCATCCTGTGGTTTACAGGTGCGGGTCCCGAGCAGTCTTCGGGTGTTCAGGAGCCAGAGGTCGGTGCCAGTGCTACTGAGGTAGAGCCTTCGGGCGACTTTGTACAGATAGACTTCCCGGGGTTAGACTAGTTGGTGCGTTGTACTGGGTGTGGACTTTTGTACTTTTGGGCTGGGGGTTTCTCTTTTGTTGTACCCGCTTTTTTGTACCCCCGTTGTACAGCTGATGTATGTATGTATGTGTATGGACTTATGTAATGTAATGTAACTTCAGTGTTGATGTATTTACTTTTCAATACTGTGTTTTTATTTCTGTTGGAGCACTTTTCTTTCTATGTGTACTATTCCAGTGTTATTGCAGTGGCCTGCTAATTTATTTCATAATCAACCACAAAAAATGCCTAGTAGTATTTAGATAAGAGGGCTCGAAGCCTGAGTCTGAATACTACGGCGACCTCGTCAGCTACGCCCCCGTACTTGGGTGAGCGGGGTGTGACAGGTTTTTGTGGTGGCCCATGCAGGTCAGCTCACACTGCGATACACGTAAGAATAGTAAAAGTAAGCTCCAATAATTCGCAATTTTGGTACTGAATGCTGTTTCCCTGTTCATTCTTGCAGAATGGATCCAGGGAATGGATCGTCCGAGAACAGGACCCCTGCTTCCGATGCTGCTTCTTCTGAGGCTTCCCTGATGGGGAAGATTCTGATAGGGATTCTGGAGCATATGCAGCAGATGGAGGATAGGGTGGGTAGTGGTGCGCCACCGAAGCCAGTGGGTATCAGGCAGTTTAGAGCTTTGCACCCGAGATCCTTTTCGGGCAAGGAGAGTCCTCTGGAGGTGGACGAGTGGATCAGACATTCTGAGGATGATCTGGAGGCTATTGGGTATCCGAGGGATAAGTGGGTGGACGCCGCAAAGAGACAACTGACACATCAGGCACGAGATTGGTGGGACGCTCAGGAGCTACATTTGACCAAGCCGATCTCATGGGAGAAGTTCAGAGAGTTGTTTGAGGCTCAGTATCTGCCGGAGACAAAGAAGGATGAGCTACGGTTGAGGTTTGAGCACCTGACTCAGGGTAAACGGAGCATAGATGCTTATGATGCAGAGTTTTTACTATTGAGCAAGTTTGCTCCAGAGTTGGTGCAGTCAGAGGCCACCAGAGCTAGGCGATTCAGGATGGGGTTGGACCCCGAGTTCAGAGCGGCGATGTCGACTCAGGTGTTGCTTACTTACAGTGCCGTACTGGAGGCGGCCAGGATGCATAAGACGCACCTGAAGAGTGTGGGTAGAGGCCCAGCAGCATCTGAGAGACGCCCTGCGGGTCAGCAGAGGAGTTTCCCGAGGCCTACTCAGACCACTCAGTTCAGGAGGCCTGGAGCTCCACCAGTACCACAGCGGCGTCAGTCTTGTGCATTTTGTGGGAAGACTGGGCATGAGCAGCGGGATTGCAGGTTTAGGCATGGGCGATGCTTTACCTGTGGTCAGTCTGGGCACATCAGTAGGCAGTGTCCTCAGCAGGGACAGACTTCAGGTCCTGGGGCACTAGTGGCAGTCCGGCCTGTGCAGCAGCAGCAGAGGACCCTTCCACCGGCTCCACAGAGACTTCCACTGCCTGCTCCACCAGCGCCTGGTGCAGTGACTCAGAGAGGACCACCTAGGCCTCCGCAACAGCAGCAGCAGCAGACCCCTAGGAGAGCGGCGTCGAGGCGTCAGGCTTTCACCATGACGGCTGTTGAGGCAGAGGACACCGGTCGTGTTATCACTGGTACCTATTTCTTTTCAGAGTTGAATGCTTTGTTATTATAGTATGTTATGTTTGTGGTTGTGATTAGGATGCTTAGATTCTTATGTTAGTTTATGTTTATTCTCTTAGGTGTTATTAGAGTTGCTTCCTTCCCTGCCTTGTCACTATTCGATTCGGGAGCATCCCATTGCTTCCTATCTCAGCAATTTGTGACTAGGAATTCATTAGTAGTAGACTCCTTTGCTTCTAGTTGGAACATCCATACAGGGAATGGAGTGATCCGCAGTTCTTCGGGATACCGACAGTGTCCTGTTGAGATTTGTGGACGTAGGCTGTATGCAGATTTCTTAGTGATGGAGATGCCTCATTTTGAAGCAGTGTTTGGGATAGACTGGTTAGGGATGTTCTATGCCACTATAGACTGTAGGCTCAGGAAGATAGTGTTTCGGATTCCGGATCATCCAGAGTTTGAATTTCTTAGTGGTAGTAGTTCCCTTGGACCATTGGAGTTTAAGGCCAGCCCAGTAGAAGTGATGATGGAGATGGATGCTGAACCTGTATTACCGAGGGTAGTCCGAGATTTTCCTGATGTCTTTCCAGACGATATTTATGGACTTCCTCCGGATAGATCATTGGAGTTCACTATCGATCTGATTCCAGGCACTCAACCGATTGCGAAGGCTCCATACCGTATGGCTCCTCCAGAATTAGCTGAGCTTCGTAGTCAGTTGAAGGATTTGTCAGAGCGTGGTTTGATTCAACCGAGTGTTTCGCCATGGGGTGCGCCAGTGCTTTTGGTGAACAAGAAGGATGGATCTCGAAGGATGTGCATTGACTACCGAGAGTTGAATAAAGTCACTGTGAAGAACAAGTATCCTCTTCCTAGGATTGATGACATCTTTGATCAGTTGGGTGGATCGCGAGTGTATTCAAAGCTGGATTTGAGAAGCGGGTATCATCAGGTGAAGGTCAGAGGATCAGATGTTCCAAAGACTGCATTTAGAACCCGATATGGTCATTATGAATTCTTAGTGATGCCTTTCGGTGTTACTAATGCACCAGCCACATTCATGAGGTTGATGAACCAAGTCTTCTATGAGTATCTGGATAAGTTTGTGGTCGTCTTCATAGATGATATCTTGGTGTACTCGAGATCAGAGGAAGATCATGCTGAGCATCTGAGGATAGTCCTAGAGACTCTGAGACAGCACCAGTTATATGCTAAGTACAGCAAGTGTCAGTTTTGGCTGACCAAGGTTGCTTTTCTGGGACATGTTGTATCTGGAGATGGGATAGCTGTAGATCCGGAGAAGGTTGCTGCAGTAGAGAAGTGGCCAGTTCCTAAGTCAGTAACAGAGATCAGAAGTTTCTTGTGATTGGCTGGATACTACAGGAAGTTCATCAAGGATTTTTCTAAGATCGCTGCACCGATGACTCATTTAACCAAGAAGAATGTTGCTTACAGTTGGTCAGAGGAATGTCAGCAAGCATTTGATGAACTGAAGCATAGATTGATCACTGCGCCTGTCCTGACGATTCCAGACCGTTCGGGTGGTTATGAGATTTACTGTGATGCGTCAGGCAGAGGATTGGGATGTGTTCTCCATCAACATGGTAGGGTAGTAGCTTATGCTTCTAGATTGTTGAAGACTCATGAGAGGAACTATCCTACGCATGACTTGGAATTAGCAGCAGTGGTGTTTGCATTGAAGTTGTGGAGACATTTCCTTCTGGGTGAACGTGTAAAAATATACACAGATCACAAGAGTTTGAAGTATGTGTTCACTCAGAAAGAGCTGAATATGAGGCAGCGCAGATGGCTCGAGTTGATGGCTGATTATGATGTCGAGCTCCAATATCACCCTGGGAAAGTCAACGTAGTACCTGATGCTCTTAGTCGCATACCGACAGTGATGATGTTGACAGATCAGAGGGAACTTCGAGGTGATATTCGACAGTTGGAGATTGAAGTTGTCTTACCTGGTTCCTCAGTGATGATGATGAACTTGCAAGTTCAATCTGATTTGGTTGAAAGGATTAAGGCAGCTCAGTCTGGAGATGCGAAGTTGAAGAAGATTCGCGAGCAGACAGAAGCCGGACTTCGTAATGATTTCCGTGTTCATGAAGATGGATCTCTGCGTTTTGGGAGCAGGATCTGTGTGCCATCAGGTGACATTCGGGATGAACTGTTGAAGGAAGCTCATAGCTCACCTTATTCTATTCATCCTGGAGGCACCAAAATGTATCGTGATCTGCGACAACATTTTTGGTGGCACGGCATGAAGCGTAGTGTGGCTAGAAGTGTAGCTTCATGTATGACATATCAGCAAGTCAAGGCCGAACATCAGAGAACGGCAGGACTTCTGCAACCTCTTCCAATTCCAGAGTGGAAGTGGCAGCATGTGACGATGGATTTTGTAACTGGCTTACCTCGCACTTCTCGAGGACATGATGCTATTTGGGTAATCGTTGACCGATTAACCAAATCAGCTCACTTCAAACCTTTTCGAGTCGGCCAGTCGACAGACCATCTTGCTAAGAGATACATGGAGGTGAGATTCATTGTTTTGTTTCTGTTTGTTTATTATTGGTTTAGATTCTGATTAGTCATGTATACAGGAAATCGTGAGGCTTCATGGAGTACCTGTAAGCATAGTCTCCGACAGTGACACAAGATTTACGTCACATTTTTGGAGAAGTCTGCAGGCTAGCTTGGGAACTCAACTGAATTTCAGCACTGCATACCATCCACAGACAGACGGTCAGTCAGAGAGGACAATTCAGATTCTAGAAGATATGCTGAGGGCGTGCATGCTGGATTTCAAAGGTTCCTGGGACGAACATCTACATCTGGTAGAGTTCGCCTACAATAACAGTTATCAAGCCAGCATAGTCATGGCACCATTTGCAGCCTTATATGGAAGGAAGTGCCGATCTCCTCTCAGTTGGGATGATGTTGGAGATCGTGAATTGTTGGGCCCTGATATAATTGCTGAAACCACAGATGTTGTGAGAGTCGTCAGAGACAATCTTCGCATAGCTCAGGACCGTTACAAGCACTGGGCAGATGCAAAGAGACGACATTTAGAATTTCAACCAGGAGAATTGGTATTTTTGAAGATCTCGTCGACACGAGGGTTGATTCGTTTCGGAAGACGTGGGAAGCTGAGCCCAAGATATATTGGACCTTTTGAAGTTCTGGCTCGTGTCGGAGAAGTGGCTTACAGAATTGCTTTGCCAGCATCTCTTGAGGGAGTGCATAATGTGTTTCATATATCGCAACTCAGGAGATGTGTTGGAAATCCGGATCATGTCATCGACTTCTCTGAGATCGAAGTGCGACCAGACTTGACTTATGATCAACAACCTGTAGCCATTCTAGACAGGAGACAGAAGATGCTGAGGAAAAAGTCGATCAACCTGGTGAGGGTTATGTGGCATCGAGAGTCACCAGGGGAGTCTACCTGGGAACTCGAGGATGAGATGAAAGAGAAATACCCTCACTTGTTTGTCTGATGTAATTTTGTTTTTGTATATGATATGATGTATAGAAAGTTTTTCTCCCTTAATTTGAAATTCCGAGGACGGAATTTATTTTAAGGGGGGTAGGATGTAATGACCCTAATTTCTATATACGCGTATTTATTTTTGACGTAGATACGTCCGTATATTGTTGGGGAGTATGCCCATATTTTTCTTTTAATTATTTGATGTAGGAATTTATTTTAAAAGATTTTAAACTCACTACTTGAATTTAGTAAATGAGAGTATTTGGAGAAATACATGTATTTGGAGTGTATGAAGTATTTCTACATGTATTTTGATTTTCTTAAAATACAAAAATCATGATTTTTATTACCATGACAACACACCATGGTATGTGTCATGTTGTTAGTAATAAGAGGACACTTGGCCTATTAGGTGTAAGAATGAGAGGGTTTTAGGGGAGACCTAAAAACTAGGCAAGAAAAACACAAAAAACACAAAAAAATCAAGAAAATCTCATTCATTTCTCTCCATTTTCAGCTATGAACGAAATTTCTTGCCCTATTTTTTTTTCTTGCTCCTCCTTGCTCCTCCCATCACCACTCCTTGCTCCTCCCACTCCACCACCAAAGTTCCCGTGTTTCTCATCATTCTAAACTCCAAAAATTAGCCCAAATCACCTCAAAAATCCTACTTTTGGAGACAAGATTAGAGCTTGGAGAAGGAGGACTAGAGAGCTTGCCATCAAGGAGAAGAAGGGCCCAAGATTCAATTTTGGAGGACTTTTGTAAGGTAGGAACTCTAATCACATAGTAGAGTTTGGTTTAGGATTGGTTTTCTCATTAAATTTGTAAATGTAAGAATTTGATGTTAAAATTATGTTGAGTTTCATATGTGGAATTAGTAGGAATCTCAACTCCACTTAGTAGGATACCATCTCCACCTTGGAGTTCACTTGCATGCATGTTTGCTTGGAAAAACTTATCTTTTGTGTTCATGAATCTGTTATGAAATTTCCAGCAGTTTTAGCCTCTGTTAAAACAGGCATATCTCCCAACCTAGATCACAATAAAATCTGAAATAAATATGTTCATGTAGATCTCGAAATCCTACCCTAAAATCATTTAAGATATGATATATGTTCAATTCGTAAACTAGGAGAAATGGAGCTTTTTCTGCAACATGTCGAAATTCTGGCAGTTTTGACATCCTGCACTAAAATGGTGATTACCACCTCTTAACTTGATGAACTTAGGTGTTTTAGGACATTTTGGACAACTACTCTTCAAGATACACAATACCATATTTTTTATTTTACCCAGATCTGACTGTAAATAGGATTAAATCACTGATTAAGTTGATGCAATGTTTCTTTTTTTCTGCAGAATTGCCATCTTTTACTAATTTGAGCACAATAAATCACAAATGTCATATTATTTTCTGAAATTTGGTGTGGTGATGCAAAACTGTCATACCTGCAACTTTGCAGCTTTAAGTTTTCCTAGATTCTAACTATAAATGCCTTTAATATGGCCTTCAATCTGACTGATTGTGCATTTCCAGTAACCTGAAATGGTTTGGGTGATGTCGTACTATGTGTACATGTTCATATTACCTCTCTTATGCCTATGTATTTTATTACCTGAACTAATTGGCCATTATACCATATACTTGTCGAATCACTAGTTGTGTGGTTACATAAGATGATCGGTTTGTTGTGGAATATGAAATGTGGAAAGGAAAGAGAGGTGGGAAGATGGAGAACATGAAGGAAATGGATAATTTGACTATAGAATCATTTCTCTTATGTTGCTTTTCGTATATTCTTGGTTGTGGTTCTTTTACCCCAATTGCTCATGTATTTTATTTTATCTCACATGAAATTGATATAAGAAAAATGATTAAGTCCTCCCTAGAGGAGGGTGACACGGGGTTTGGGGGAAACACGGGTAAATTGTAGGTGTTAAGAAGCGGACACGATATGATTTCTCACTCGCTTCGTCACTCCCGGAAGGGGGAGTTGACTAGAGTTAGAGAGGCCGCCGGTGCGCTCGTGACGCACCTGGACGGTAATTGATGGTTTTCTCCGTTTGACCCACAGAAAAACCGAGATGATTCTCACTCCGGTACCTTGTCCAGTCGGGTACGGAGTTACGAGAGGCCCCTCCAGTGCTCGTGTCGCTGGAGCGGTACCACTTTTCACCCACCCTGGGTGAAGTCCGCTCTCTTAGCAGCCTATGGTTTATCCGGGTTCCAAATACAGAATAACCATTTAATTTTTTTAACTTAATCGTTTATTACTTCAGTCTTGTTCACTGTTGTTTACTTTCAGCATTGGTACTCTGTTTTTAATTTCTGCGTAATATGTGATGACATGACACCTGTAGTTAGTTAGTTAGTTAGGGAAACCAGTTCTAAACTGGGTTCTACTAGGGTGATTAGGAATTCCTACTGGGTCACGCGTTGACGTGTCCCATCCTGTGGTTTACAGGTGCGGGTC
Organism: Scilla litardierei; assembly: GCA_030789695.1. Lineage (NCBI taxonomy): Eukaryota > Viridiplantae > Streptophyta > Magnoliopsida > Asparagales > Asparagaceae > Scilla > Scilla litardierei. The sequence goes on from CM061141.1 coordinate 55,136,262, forward strand.
CCGAGCAGTCTTCGGGTGTTCAGGAGCCAGAGGTCGGTGCCAGTGCTACTGAGGTAGAGCCTTCGGGCGACTTTGTACAGATAGACTTCCCGGGGTTAGACTAGTTGGTGCGTTGTACTGGGTGTGGACTTTTGTACTTTTGGGCTGGGGGTTTCTCTTTTGTTGTACCCGCTTTTTTGTACCCCCGTTGTACAGCTGATGTATGTATGTATGTGTATGGACTTATGTAATGTAATGTAACTTCAGTGTTGATGTATTTACTTTTCAATACTGTGTTTTTATTTCTGTTGGAGCACTTTTCTTTCTATGTGTACTATTCCAGTGTTATTGCAGTGGCCTGCTAATTTATTTCATAATCAACCACAAAAAATGCCTAGTAGTATTTAGATAAGAGGGCTCGAAGCCTGAGTCTGAATACTACGGCGACCTCGTCAGCTACGCCCCCGTACTTGGGTGAGCGGGGTGTGACAAACATGGCCCAAACCCTAAGTGGCAAGTTTCACTTGCCTAGCACCGGGGATGACGACCACTTCGTCACACGGATGCTATCGTTACGGGGGAAATCGCTGTTTTGGGGAACAATCAACAAACAACATGAAATATTATTAGGGTTTCATAAAAATATAAATAGGTTATGAAAACAACGGTAGATCGATTTCTTACCAAGAGGAGGCGGAAGAAACACTCCGGAGAACCCTAGGATCAGATCTGGAAGCAAATGGAGAAGTTTGGGGAAACTAGGGTTTTGGGGGATTTGGGGATTTGATGGATTTTGGTGAGATTTTGGGGAAGATGAGAGGTAGATAGAGTGAATGGATGGATTGGATGATGGATTTAGGGCTTGGAATGAAGGATTAAAGCTTGGAGGAAGATGGGGGCTCAAAGGGGAAGATTTTAGGGTTTTAGGTCGTGTTGAGGAAGAAGAAAACGTTTGGGTTGGGTTTAAATAGGCTAGACTGGCGGCTGCCCAGAAATTAGGGTTTTAACACTGGTTAGTCGGTCAAAGAGCAACCACTGACCGACTAGTTTGGCAACTAGTCGGTCGGTCGACCAACGCAGACCGACTAAGTGTAAACAGTAACTCCTGAACGAAAATAGGATTTAGAGTTAGTCGGTCCATGAACAAATACTGACCGACTAGTTTAGCATCTAGTCGGTCGATGAACGTTCTTAGACCGACTAAGAGTAAACAGTAACTCAACTAAAATTAAGATGATGTGTTAGTCGGTTAAAGAAGCATTGCTGACCGACTAGTTTGCAACCTAGTCGGTCAACCAACGTTCTTAGACCGACTAACGATAAAAAGTAACTCCTGAGAAATTTAGAAAGCTCACTAGTCGGTCCAAGAAGGATTGCCGACCGACTGGATCGTCATCTAGTCGGTCGGTGCCCCTTCTTATACCGGCTAATAAGCACCAAAAGTTCTGATACGGAGCGCGGAGCCCCGGGATCGATTCCTAAGACTCCTAGGCTTGATCTAATAGTAAGATACGACCGTTATGAAGTCCGTCACGAATCACATACTTCGAAATCGACAATCCTAAGGAAGAAACGAGAAAATAAGACGAATCTATCGAAATGAAAACTACGGAGACGAAAACCACACATGAGGAGAAAATCCACCAAAACAAATATTATATTATAATAAATCCAAATACATGAAAAGCAGTCGTTACAATAACACTTCCCCTTATTCATCCATTGTTGTAAGCCATACATGAGCGTTTCAGGGTTCATAGAGCTTATCTGACCATTGGGGTATGGATACTTCTGGATCCTAAGTTAAGAGTTCTTGCCTCGTTAAAATCTTTACCATGAAAAACCCAGTGGGAAAAACCAGTGGCTAAGGGAAAAGAGTACAAGTCTCTATAGCTTCCCCTGATCGATGGAAGTATTTAGGGGTGGATACTTCTGGATCCAGAGTCAATGAGGTTGTCTCGTTAAAACCTTTAGCTATGGAAAACCCAGTGGGAAAAACCAATAGCCAAGGAAAAAGAGTACAATACTACATTTGACTCCCCCTGAGCTGTACAAGCTGCAGGCTTGCATATCTCCTAGGCAATTATACATCAATCTCTCACAGTGTTCCGATAATAAGTACAAAGTACAAGGCATCTCTTATCTATACAAGACATCGCTCATCTATACAAGTATCGCTCATCTATGGCATCTACTGAATTTGAGAGAGCTCATCTGAAGAGGAGTGGTCTGCAGACTCGGTTGGTAGCACCACGTCTCTGACCCAGTCGTCACTGTGTCTGCGAGGTACTGCAGGACCTGGCTGTGCGTACTTATGATTTGCTTCTTGGATTGATTAGCCTCTCAGGATGGTGGGATTGATGTTGCCTTGGAAGCATGCTTTGCTGGTCTCCAGGAGTTGGTTGGGCGTTCCTTTGTTGTAGTCATCGCGATGATCTGTAACCTGTATCTGTAAATACATTTAACATGTTGCATGATCCTTGACCCTTGGAGGTAGCGCATAAGCTACATATTTCTGGTCCAGTGGTGCGCTGCAGGCGCTGCAATGTATCTGGTTGAAGGGTTTACTGCCAATGTTTTCTAGAGTCGCGTGCAGTTGGCCAGATAAAGGAGTGCATAAAAGACACTTGAGTAAGGCACTTCAGGACCTAGGATATCCTTCCCATCTTCCAGTGAACGGAAGGGGTCTTAATGTGCATCCATACAACCAGTAGGTGTATTAGTGGATTGCAATTATCCATGTTTCTTCATCAACTGGACGATAATTTCATCTGCTGGACGATTATTCATCTTCAGGATGATAGTTTCATCTTCGGGATGATAATTTATCTTCGGAATGATGGTTTTATCTTTAGGATGATAATTCATCTTCAGGATGGTAATTCGTAAGGGTATGTTGTCACATTATCTATAGCAACATAGCCTAAAATTTTCTTTGCCAATCACATGGTTTTCGCAACCATGACCAGGGAGCCTGATGCATCAGTTTAAATAATTTTGTAAGTGAGTTAAGCTCATCTTACATGGTTACTTCCTGGTTTTTGCGAAATAAACCTCTAAGCTATAGCGTTTTGCTTATAGCATACGATTTTATTTATTTATATAATACTTAGTAACCCACAGGTTTGATATCTTTTGATATCAGGACTTCAGTTCCAAACACTTCACATTTCATAAGTGAGTCCAGCTCAACTTATTATTGCATCGTTCCACATAATCTGGCCAAATATATGTGTTTGCTTCAGGAAGCGGAGATTGGGAACGATATCTATGGCAAAATGAAATGCGAATAATTGTCGACAAGTGTGTTTTATCCAAATACCTCTCCATGTACGTACATTATTCAATTTATTCCAGATTCATCTCTTCTGGAGGTTCTGGAAAAGGAGAGGATATGGAGATGAGCTCACTTTCATGTGGTGGTATTGTTTTAGGGTCTCCAGGAGTTATTTCTCGCTTTGTAGCCTCGTGATATGTCCTCTCATCCATTGAGGATATCCACTTCTGCTACTGGTCGATTGCATCCATTATATTTGGTATGTCAATCATAGCTGGATTTTTAGTAGCAGGGATGTGTGAATTTGACAATATTTATATTGTCAGTAGCTATGTCTGATAACTGTTTACAGTTTCATAAGTGTGGATCTTTAGGATCTCATCACAATTCATGATAATCAGATCATAGGTATTAATGTTTTAAATGGTCAAATTGGGCTTCAGGCTCATGGATGATTATAGTATTTTTGTTGAACCTAATGCTGGGGAATTAAAATTATGAAGGATATTCAGGATCATCAAGTCTTTAAAAAAGGGCACATCCATGCACGTCTTAGGAGAAGTGATTTTAAATGCTTCCCCTATTCAGAGTGCTCAGAGTCTATTTATCTGGGGTAATTGCTTCCGATAAATAGTTCTGCGTTTTGATGGTCTATAGTGGTGATATGTGGATGTATACTAATCATGGCACAATCGATAAGATGTGCTCTAAACGCTTCCCCCGTTAGGGGTTCTCGGAAACTGTTTATATAAGGAGATTAGGCTCATATAAATAGGTTCTAAGGAGGTGTTTTGATGGTTTGCATTGTAATTGCATGTTCCCACATGGTCTCCTACAACTGGATGTTTAATGGATAAGTAATCCGTTTAAATCATTTTAATGATTTATGTAACCCATTTTTGGGTGTGAACACAAACGTCAGGGTGTTCAACATTTTTCCAGTTGCAAATATAGTTTGATTTACCAGTGTTATACAATGTTCTCGCCATTTAGTAATGTGTCCCATTTACTTTGAAAAAACTGGACAGCAGTTGGATAATAGGTTTGATAATGACCATTTTTAGAGGATATATGGATGAGTACTCTAAGGTACATCATCAACCATATGTAGGGAGTGTGAGAGTCCACTTTTATCCCTCAAATACTCTCAAGAGGCCTAAAGGTCTCATTTTTCTAATGATGATAGTATATCATCTTAAATTCGTTTGAGGAAGTGATGAGAGTCAATGTCTACGTGAATGGAGATGATCTCGTAATCATTTTTTCCTTTTGAATGGGACAATGAAAGTTTCACCCTTTTTTTGAAGAATCTTCAGGTTCGTCTGGTTATGATGTCTTGCATCATCAATCCAGGGTGACAACGATCCAAGGTTGGTTGATTCTGGACACTTCTGGTGTTCCAAATTAATTCCTCTGTTCGAATTTATGTGGGACTTTTGAAAGTTCATTAAAATGCTCAAGTTAATTTTGTCCGGTAATAGGTGAACTGTATTCAAACTGTGAAGGATTACATCTTCACATTGACTATTATGCGGATCAAAGTTGGACAAAGCTTCAGGCTTTATTGGTTTCTTGAGTCATTAGGGATTTCGTTTTGACGAATATCCTTTGAAACTTTATAAGTTTCAAAGTGTACATGTCATCCTCATTTTAGGAGTATTCAGGATAACAAATCATTCACAGTAAAATAAAATGCGTAAAAAGCATGAAATCAATAAGAAATATTGTGGTAATGCATTTAAACACATATATACTGCAAGAGAATACTACTGATAATTATGTTACTGCGACATGTTTCATAGTATGATGTGTGCTCTAGAAAACTTACGTCCACAATTATGCTCATTTAGACTTATGTTATTGCAACAGATCAAATCTGTTTTCAAAGTTTATTTGTCCTCGGGGTGTAGCTAAATATACATAAGGTCAATTGACTTTCGTCGTTTAGACTAGATATGTATATATTTTATATGGCATAAGTTAATGCCCATTCATGTTGCAAAAAGCATTATGGGTCTTATCAGAACTTCGGGTCTGATATTGGGTTGCCATTGCATATTCCATGTCGAGGTATATCATATATTCCCTTTCTCATTTTGTTCAAGACTTCCCCTGTTTCCAGTCTTCCTTATTGTCATTTATAAGGAAGAATGAATATTGGTCTTACGAAGTAGACATATACAAGGGAAATGAGTTAGTTTCTATATTTTCACTTTTCTAATTTATGAGAGACTTTTAAAAGTCTATTTGAATGCTTACGTATGGTCTACAGGCCATTTTTATTGAGTCATTCAAGTAGTGTGTGGATATAGAATCATGCTCAAGGGGAAACAAATACGTGGCGACGAAGTTTATTATTTCTCACTTATTATTAAGACACGACTTCGGGCGTACGCTTAAAATTAAGGCTAGATTAAAGAATCATACCTTGTAAAGTGAGATTACTCTAAAAGAGTTTAGCGGTGTTATGACAACTGCTGGTGTCAATATTGGTTTATATAAACCATAAATCTGATAGATTTATTTTACAGCAAAATGTGTATCTCTAAAAGAAATCGCATAAATGGTTTTCGCATAATCCATCGTATTAGTTAATTTTTATTTTATTAGGGTGAAAGGGTGTAGACTTTTGATTTGATTTTGAACTTCAGGTTCATTTTGTCAAAGTGGATATGATGTTAAACTTTTTGAAATCATGATTGGTTTGTTGTTATAAAATATTGTCATATCATGGGCATGAGCAAAAGCATGGGATGATCATATAAGAGTGCAAAATGCAACAATTAACGATTTATCATACACATAATATAAAGCTTGTAAGCTAAAAAGTTATGCTCAATAAAATAGTTGAAAGAAACTAAATTATCATTGCAAATAAATCAAGCATGTAAGCTAAGAATGTATGCTCAGTTAATCATGAATTGAAACATATACACATGTTATTTATATTCTGCAGGTATATAAATAATTTCATCTCAAACATATATTTATGCTACAGGCATTAAGAATATATCATAGAGATTTTAGCATGCTAAATAAAATGTTCATCACAGAACATTAAATATGCGTCAGGCATATAATTTCATCGTAGACAATTAATCATCACATGCAATTAATCATCACAGGCATTTTTAAAGGAAATGAAAATTTTCGATTAATAATTATTGGACCGCTGTGCAACGTCATACACCGTTAGGTTAGTTAACTAACGGCAGAGCGGTCGCAGGATCTTCCTAATTATTAAACGAATCAGATAATCCAAAAATGCGATGATTTATAAAGCATGTAATTAATCAGAATCTAACAAAGAAAAAACTTAATTAAATCTGAAAAAGGGTTTGTAAAAAACAAAATTTTTGTGGACAAACCCTAGTTAGGGTTTTTGGAGGCGATCTGCCGTGCGATCCCATGCAACCAGCTAGGGTTTCCGTTGCGTGGGTTGCCGCTTCTAGCAGCTAGGGTTTCGTTCGCGCGCACGAGGGGATCATCCTCGCCGCCGCTTCTGGTGGGTTGGCAGCGGTGGCCGCCGCTGCAGGTGGCGGCAACGTCCGTCGTTGCCGACGGCGGTGGCAACATCCGCCGCTATAGGCTGCGGCGGCGCGGGTGTGGCGGCGCGGGCCGTCGTTGCAGGCGGCGGCTCGGGCTACCGCCAGAGCGACAGTGGCACGACGCCGCTTCTGGCAGCGGGGAGATCGCTAGGGGGTTCGTGCGTTCTTGGCTTCTGGCTACGTTGCGATGAAAAGATCCCCTCAAGGGCTTGAAAATTTTTGGGGAAGATGGTAAAAACATGATTTTTATTAGAAAAAAAATCTATTTTTAGTCTTCAAAACATCGTTTTTCATCGTAAAATTTTTATTGATAAAAACGTCGAGTTTTCAATAAAGAGTTGATTTAGCATACAGATCTGAGATAAAAAATCCGATCTATACTAATCAAACATCGATCCAAACATTTAGATCTAATCATATGCGCATAAAAGTTTAGATCTAGGGAATAAAAATTACCTCTAGATCCTACCCGCCGGATCTAACGACGTTCGGTGAAGGAAGCCCGTTCGCGTCGCGATTCGTCCGTCAGCAGAGGTTCGGCTCAGCTTTGAGCATGCTGATAACGTGTTGTAAGCTTGGCGGCTACGGAACCCCGTAGCCCTGTATTTATAGAGTCGGTTAGGATTGCGGGTATCTTAGAGATACGCACATATCTATGTATTCTATCTTTCTACTCTCCTACCATGACTATAAATAAAGGTCTGGGGGTTCCTCCCCCAGTAATTGATTCATAACACATTATCAGCACAAGCCTCTAAAATTTTTCTTTCCACAAAATTTTTTTTCGTTCGTTACGAAGGCGAAAGCGAGAGGAGACGGGAGATCCATGAGCGCAGTGCAAGGCTTCCTCAATCGAGCGTCGTCATCCGCGTAGGGCTTCGTGCAACCGTCGCTATATTTGGAGGACGGATATAAAGGTAAAAATCACCAAACGATGTTTTTTAATCATACGTATGATTGCCCCACCCATTGATCTCGCAAGATCGATATGGGGTTTTTGTTAATCGCCCAAAATGACGAATTTTTCATCCCAAAAATCAAAATTTTAGGGCTTTACTTTGTGTAATCCCTAATTTTTGCCCGCCGGCCTTCCCCCCTCCCCCACCCTCTTCGCCGCTCCCCCCAGAAGAGGGGGGTGGCGGCCGTCGGACCCCCTCCTGTAGAGGGGGGTGGCGGCCCGCCCGCTGCCTCCCCTCCTGCAGGGGGGCGGCGCCCCGCCGCGTCCCCTGCAGCGGGGGGGGGGACCGCCCCGCCCCCCTGCAGATAGGGGCGCCGCGTGCCGCACCCCCTGCAGTGGGGGGCGGCCCCCGCCCTCCGCCCCCCTGCAGGGGGACAGCTCCCGCCGTCGCCCCCCAGCGGGGGGTGGCGCCCCCCACCGCCAGTACGGCGACGATTTGGGGGCGGCGGCGTCTAACCCTAGCCGCCGCCCCCAAAGCCCTATTGGGCTTTTCGGCCTAATTTTACACAAAAAAAATCTGCGGGCCTGAAGCCTGCAGGCCGGCTGCGGGCTTCAGGCCCGCAGGCAAACAATTTTACAAAAAAAATATTCTGCGGGCCTGAAGCCCGTAGGCCGGCCGCGGGCTTCAGGCCTGCAGGCATACTCATTTAAAAAGGGGGGGACAAAGGCTAATAATAAGCCATAAAAGAACTGTTTGGGCTAAAAATTAATTTTAGAAAGGGCGTTTAAGGACCTATAAATTCGTGAAAAATCACGGTAATTTATGGGGCTATTATCGGGCATATAAGAATTTTATTGGGGACTTTTGGGGGTTATTTGGGATGATTTAAAAAGGAAAAACCATTTTCCTTCTACAACGAAAATGTCTATTTTGGGCTCTTATTCAATCTGATTGATTAAACCCACTTACTACAACCCTTGCATCGTAATGATTTTCTTTGTAAAAATCATATTTACATGCTTTACATCACTGGCAAATTCTGTTGGATATTATATGCGTGGTTGTGTATTATATTTAAATACTTAATACTTAGGAAGATCCTGCGACCGCTCTGCCGTTAGTCACCTAACCTAACGGTGCATGACGTTGCCCAGTGGTCCAATAATTATTAAGTGAATAAATTGTTTATCCATCTCTGCGAATATTAAATGCCTGTGATGCCTGTGATGAAAATGTCTGATGAAAATGTTGATGAGCACAATATTTCTGCATGAATGGCTAAATGTGGTTTTTGGATCGGCTGTTTAAGTCCCACAGTTTATTTCCCGCACTTTTCTTTTATTTTTGAGAGAAATTGTAGTGAGGAATTTATGTAAATGTTAAAGAAAGAAGACCAACTTCCATGGAGACGGAGGCCACATTTGAAGCTGGAGATAACATATGGGACCTACGGGGTTTCCAAAGTTGTATTTTCCTTTTAAAGCTGCAAATTGTATAATTTGGATTGTATGGACTTTGGACTTTTTCTTGTGGAACTGGCCGATTCAAGCATTTAGCTTTTCATTAAATATTGCATCCGCATGAAAATGTTTTCTTTGATTAAAATATTAATTCATGCATGTTTGTGCTCTGCTAGATAAATGGCTAAAATTGCAAGCGTTGATTTCGAAGTGCTGGATGCATCAGGTAGAAACTATCTAAGCTGGCAGCTAGATATAAAGTTTCACCTGCGGGCAAAGTCCCTCATTGCTGCTGTGACAGAAAAAGAAAATGTTATCGATATAGAAAAGGCGCAAGCCATCATCTATATTCGTCGCCATGTGGTCAAGACCTTAAAGGCTGAATACCTTACGGTCGAAGATCCACTTGAGCTATGGACTGCCCTTGAGGACAGGTATAAATATCAGAAAGATGTTTTACTCCCAAGGGCACGATATGAGTGGGAGAGACTGAGACTGCAGGACTTTAAGTCCATTGCTGAGTACAACTCAGCACTTTTTAGCATCACCTCACGCCTGAAGTTGTGTGGTGAGAAAGTCTCAGAAGATCGCATGCTGGAAAAGACATATACGTCTTTCCATGAAAAAATGCGATACTCATGCAGCAATACCGTGAACACAAGTTCACCAAGTATTCTGAGCTGCTGTCATGATTACTCATGGCTGAACAAAACAGGGAGCTTCTCCTGGCCACTCACAATATGCGTTCCCTAGCACTGCCCCCATCCCAGAAGCTCATAACGCCTCTTCTTCTCGAAAGAAGAGAGACAACAAAAGAAAAGAAAGACAACAAAAAAGGGAGGACAGAACAAAAGGGCTAGGGGCCAAGTCCAGCAACGAAGAAATGAAAGTAAGCGGAAGTTCACGTGGCGCAGAAATGACAAAAATAGAGATGATGCACCCCCACCCAAGAGGGAATGGGAAGACCAGTGCCATAGCTGTGGCATGAAAGGCCACTGGTCCAGAGTGTGCGGAACTCTACAGCATCTCCAGGATTTGTATAAAGAGAACAAGAAAAATAAAGCTGAAACAAACCTGATGACCTCTGATGCTCCAGTCAAGTTTACAGCTGACGACTTCGAAAATGATTACATGCTTGATTAACCTCTATTTTTATCTTAGCAAATTGTTTATAATATTTCATGTTATGAGAGCTTTTGTATTACGCAATCTGTTTTGAATGAAAATGTTTAGTACAATAAATGAAAATGTTTATGCATGTGCATATACGTTTCATCTTTTAATAGATGAAACCGCTCTCATAAATGATTAGTAGACAATAAACACGTACGATTTTTCAATACAAAGCCCAATATCAGGGCCATATAGAAGATCCAGGGAATGCAACACTGTTGCCCCCCTCCAAATGACACAGAAACAAAAGGATGCACTAATCTCTCCGAATTCCAAAAGAAACTTTCTAAGTTTCAAGGACATCTGTTTCAATGGATTTCCATTTGGAAACAGTAAATGTAAATAAAAAACAAATTACTGTATGTAACGTCTCAAGAAAAAGGAGTAAAATCCATACTTGAACGTTTTGAGAGCCTTACATGCCTCTACCATACAAAAATTCGGAGAAAGGAAGCGGAATTAAACGGAGCACCTGAAGTGCCCGACATCAGCCGAGTTTTTTACTCTGGCATGATAGACTTGCCCACACTGGATCGGTGATGATGCACTGCATCTTATCCTATGGGTATGACCTGAAGAACCAGAAGATTCTTCAGAAGGGAAAATTCCATCGCATCCCTTGCTATAATGGAAAACCAATTACAAGGCCATCTCTACGAAAAGTTGAAAAAGTATCTACACGCTTCCTCAAAAACAATATAAGGAGATAGATGTGGATAAAATCTACCCTCCTAGTGGGCTATTCAGTACTTCATTGTACTGATAAATGCATTCTCAGACTATTCGTATGTATGTCTCCTACAGACCCGCAACTTAGCTTTTCCAAAGCTATTGGCACAAAAATAAAAACGTTGCGGGCACATTTCCCAGACAATAAAATATAGCAAATAAGTCTGGTTAATGTTGGGAAATATACCTCCCGGTCATTTCAAGAGTACTGCCAAGCAACGGGAATAAAAAATGAACATACAAGTGCCGCATATTCATACTCAAAATGGGTCGGCAGAGTCACTGATAAGTTGATTCTACTGGATTGAACGTCCATTAAATCCCGATTACCGATGGATGTATGGGGACATGCAAATGCTGCATGCTGTATCGTAAATAAAAGACCCTCTGGAGGTCAGAGTCTCCAATGCAACTTGCATATGGAATGCCACCGAGCATTTCTCATCTGAGAACCTTCGGTTGCGCAGGTTAAATCCCCATTGCACCACCACAGAGGACCAAAACGGTCCTCAACGTCGCCTAGGTATCCATGCAGGGTTTGACTCACCCTCACTTATAAGATACCTAGAACCCCAAACAGGAGACGCATTTATGGCACATCTTGAAGACTGTGATTTCGATGAGACGAGTTTCCCCAAAATAGACCCAGATATTGGAAAATCTGGCGCGAAGCAAATGTTAACGTGGGATACAAAAAGATTGACCCGCTATGATTCGGTAACAAAACAAATGTGAAGATGCGATCCTGAAGATCCTCCACAGAACAATGTTCACCACTTACCGAACTCATTTACTGACAACCAGAAGATTGTCAGATCACACATCCCTGCTGCAAAAACTCCAGCTAGGATTGACATCCCCGAGAATGGATGCAATCTACCACCAGCAGAAGTGGCTAATCCTCAACAGAAAAGAGGCAGACCACAAGGCTCCAAGGATAGAAACTCCTGGAGACCTTAAGACAATACTGTTGGATATGGACGACATAAATACACCCATGAGGAGATGTATGAGGGTATACGGACCTCAGATGTCGCGTGCACGAAGGCGTGCGTGAAGGGAACCTTTTCTCGTGTGAAAAGGACCACTCGATAAGTGGAAAAAGCCACTCGATAAGTGGAAAAAGCCACTTTATAAGTGCAAAATGGCACTTGATAAGTGGATAAAGAAGAAGATAAATGAATGTGCTAATATAGGCTAATAAGCTTATAATTGGTTATTTCCTACAATAACCACCCCTAAAGCCTATAAATAGGACCCAAGGGTAAGGCATTCATTCACACTTTCCATGCCATAAGTTTGCATAAGGCATCTTATGTTCTTCTTCTCCCTTCCATTAAAATCCTCTTCTAGTTAGAGATATAGGCGGTGAAACTCTACTTCGATCCTCCGTGACGAAGTATCGACCGTTGTGGCGAATCCGAGGGCGAAGTTTCGAGATTACCGTGCCGCGTACGCAAGTGTAAGTCTCAACTTCATTTATCGATCCTAACGTTGTTTTGGCAGGATCCTACATTGGTATCAGAGCCATACGGATTCGCTCCGGTCAGAACCGTCGCCCCGTCGAAACTATGAATGAGTCGTTGTCTTTTTCACGAATGGGTATCCTACCATTATGGATATGGTAGGAACACTTCGTGATGGAGAGAACGCAGCGGTTGTTCTTTTCATATTAGGGTCTCCTACCATTACGGATATGGCAGGAACTCTCCGTGACGGGAAGAACCGACCGTTCATATCGTCAAACTCGCTGTCTTCATGGATGCTGAGTCTCCATTCATAGGGAATGGACACTCTCTTCATGTGGAGCGCGTAGTTTACGAACTTTTTGAAGTAAGTTATTTTTTTGGCACACGGCCATTGGAGGATAACTACTTTCTCGACGAACGGGTGCTTCACCGGAGAAGAAGATGGTGGTTATTCCCATCAGGGAAGATGACTTTTGGTGCATGAAATCTATGGCCATATGGGCAATGGAGGCAATGCATTCCCCCTCCCCATACGGAGGGGGTTGGTTACGGCCAATAACGACGAAAACCACCGCGCCCACCCCATAAAGGAGGAGCAGTGCATGCGGCCACCCCATGAAAGGGGGGAGACCGGCCATGGCCAAAGGGCCATAGTCGGTCAAGGCCAATAAGCCATGGCCGGGCCATGGCCGGCCACGGCCAGGGCCAGGTATCCCTGGCCGCGGCCAGGCCAGGCCAGGCCAGGGCCGGCCCTGGCCGGCCACGGCCAGGGCCAGAAGGCCCTGGCCGCCCTGGCCGAGGCCAGGGCAGGGGCCCTGGCCCCCGGCCAGGGCCAGGCCGCCCTGGCCTCAGGCCAGGGCCTGGCCGCCCTGGCAGAGGCCAGGGCAGAGGCCAGGGCAGTGGCCCTGGCCCCCGGCCAGGGCCTGGCCAGCCCTGGCAGAGGCCAGGGCCTGGCCAATGGCCGGCCCTGGCCGCTGCCAGGGCCACAGCCGGCCCTGGCAGCGGTCAGGGCCTGGCCGAGGGCCGGCCTGGCCGGCACTGGCCGGGAGTGGTGTCAGATCATTGGTTGGTCGACCAATTTGGAAGTTTTGGTCGACCAATCCGGCAAAAGGCCTTGATCGATCACGAACATGCCGACTAGCCCATACGGGGTTACAAAAGGCCTTGGTCGAACACGAATGTGCCGACTAACCCATACGGGGCTAACAACAGTCGTCTGCGGCAAAATTCTCCTATACGGGGGGAAGCGCCTGGATCCATACGGGAGCCGACGACGATGGCTTGCAGAAAAATCCCCAAAGGGGGGATCCGGCCTTGGCACGGCTACGGCTCTACCCCGGCAAATGGCCAGGGATTGCCGAATATTTCGCTAGTATCATAAGAGTACTAAGTCGAAATATACAATTTTGAAAAATACGTTTTCTAACGTTTTGAAAAATACGTTTTCAAAAATGCTTTTCCGCTGCAAAGTACTGTAAGAGTACTTTTATTTGATAAAGTGATGGGGAAATACTGAAAGTTACTCTAGATGGTGATTGGAAACGTAGTGACCTTTCCGATTCTAGGGTAACATCTTCAGTATTTTTCGAAAGTAACTTATCAAATTATAAATGTCGTTCCAAGTGGGAGTTGAAATTAGAACTATCCAAATGGGATATTCTATTATCACTTCAAATGGGAATTATATTTTAAGAAATTTTTAATGCAATGATTTTGATCAAACCTTCGGTTTTGTGTATTTTGCAGCATTTTAAAAGTAAAATGTCTTCCGCTTCAAAGAATATCGTCGCTGAGTTAAACAGAGGTGAAAAACTCAACGACGATAATTACAAACTTTGGTCCATCAAGATACAATACGTTTTAGAGGAGCAAGAAGTGCTCGAAACTCTAAAGAACGTAATGATTGAACCCGAGTTGGGCACAACGGCCCAACACAGACGAGACAAGGAAGCTTTTGATGCTTGGTCTCGGAAGAACAAGATAGCACGCATTATGTTATTAAGCAGTATGGCTGATGACATAATGCGCATCTTCCGAGAACATGACCTAGCCATGGACATATGGTCCAAGCTAGAAGAGAAGTTCGGTGGCACATCGGTGTCCAAACTTCGCGCCTTAACTATAAGGTTCGATTCATATAAGAAACGTCCAGATCATTCCATGGGAAAACATCTGCGACATATGGCGAATCTTATCTCGGAGTTAAAGGACGCAGGTCATGTGCTCATCGATGAGCAACAAATCCAAGCAGTCATACGTTCCCTACCAAATGGGTGAGACCAAATGAAGATGCATCTCACTCACAATGAGAGCATCAAGACTTTCAGCGATGTTTCTAAGCACCTCGAATTAGAGGAGGAGCGGCTTGCGGCTGCCAAGCCAAGTGCAGAAGTGCACATGGTTGCTAGTTCGTCACACGGGGGAAAGAAACGGAAAGATCGTTCAAAGTTCACTAATGAACGTAATAAGCAACCTGAGTCTACCAAGAAACCCAAACATAAGGGTGGGCAGAAGAAATGGCACAAGAAGAAAGACTTGAAGAGGATCAAGTGCTTCAAGTGCAACAAGCTCGGTCACTATGCTCGTTCGTGTACGAGTGGAGGCGACGAGGTAACTTGTAAATATACTAGTTACATATGTGTTTATAGTTCAATATTTCTTGTGGAATCTAATCCATTTTGGATAATTGATTCAGGTGCCACCGACCACATAGCAAGGGACAGACGGTCCTTCGTGGAGTATCACCGGATACCCCAAGGAACGAAGTGGATCTATGTAGGAAACAACACACGTGTTGAAGTGAAAGGCGTTGGGACTTGCAAGCTAGTCTTGGACAACGGCCGCACTCTCCTACTTCATGATGTCCTCTTCGCTCCAGATATTCGAAGGAATATAATTTCTGTGGTCGTGTTAATGGGTCTTGGTTATAACTGGTTTTTTCATGATTGTAATGTGGACTTAAGTTGTAATAATACTCTTATTGGTACTGGGTTTGTATTTAAAGGATTTATTGTAATGAGACAATGTATGACTCCTCATGTAATGAAAATTTTCTTATTGCAAATTCTAAGACTTATGAGTCTGATATGATTTGTTGGCACGCAAGGCTTGGTCATATTGGACCAACGCGTATGGATAGACTTGCCAAACGTGGCCTTCTATCCAATGTTTCAAAGGTTGAAATGTCGACCTGCGAACATTGCCTAGTGGGGAAATCTTGTCGCAAGCCGTTTGGAACCGGCACAAGGGCCGAGGTTCCATTACAGCTTATCCATTCGGACATATGTGGTCCGATGAATGTCAAGACAAGACGCGGGAAGTCCTATTTCATCACTTTTATTGATGATTTCACCCGATTCGGACATATCTATTTGATATCCCACAAAAGTGAAGCATTGGCTTGCTTTAAAAACTATATGAGTTTAGTGGAGAATCAATTAGATCGCAAGATTAAGGTCTTGCGAACCGATAGGGGCGGTGAATATCAATCAACAAGTTTTAAGGAACTTTGTGATGAAAAAGGCATAGTACATCAGGTAACTATGCCTTATACTCCTCAACAAAATGGTGTTGCAGAAAGGAGAAATAGGACTTTAATGGAAATGGTCCGTTCAATGATGGCGCAAGCTAACTTGCCAATCACCTTTTGGGGTGATGCATTATTGACGGCCGCTTTCATTTTAAACCGCGTACCCTCGAAATCAGTTAGCTCCACTCCTTATGAGTTGTGGAACCAAAGGTCTCCTGACTTAAACATTTTGAAACCTTGGGGTTGTGCATCCTACGCACATATTTCCTCCCATAAGTATGGCAAACTTGGGCCAAGGGGAAGGAAATGTATCTTTATACGATACGCAGAAAACTCCAAAGGTTATGTTTTTGTTAGTCAGGAAGACAATGGTGGGCTAATTGAGTTTGAGTCGAGGGATGTCACTTTCTTGGAAAATGAGTTTCCAAGACAGGGCGAGATAAGTCAGGACTTATCTCTATTTGAGATTTATGATCAAGAAGGATTACCTCATTCGAGTGGGAGAATTCTTGGTGAAAACGAAAATACGTTTCAACCTTCACCAATGGATTATACGAATGATGATTATCCTATTCCATACGGGAATAATGATCCTAGTGGGAGCAATTCTAACGACATTCCAAGTGGGAGTGATATTAGAATTGATCTAATTTCAAGTCAACAAGGACTTGAAGAATCTCAAATACGACGTAGTAGTCGTACAAGGTTGGCTCCTCTAAGATTTGAGGATGAATTTCCGCAAACCTTTATGACTTTACTACAAGAAGATGACGAGCCTGCTACTTTCAAACAGGCCGTATCTTGCCCTGCTAAAAGACAAATGGATGGAAGCGATGCAAGAGGAGTTAGAATCCATGAAAGTTAACCAAGTCTGGGACTTAGTTGACTTACCCAGAGGATGTAGAGCTATTGGGAACAAATGGGTTCTCAAGATCAAGCATAAGGCTGATGGCTCTATTGACAGATATAAAGCTCGCCTTGTCGCGAAAGGTTTTACGCAACAAGAAGGGATAGACTACGAAGAGACCTTCTCACTTGTTGTGCGTTTTACCTCGATTCGCCTAATTCTGGCAATGGTAGCTTGCTTAGACCTCGAATTACATCAGATGGATGTAAAGATTACCTTTCTCAATGGAGAATTGGACGATGAGATTTATATGGAATAACCAACAGGGTTTGTAAAAGAAGGAAACGAACATAAGGTTTGTAAACTTCATAAGTCCATATATGGTCTTAAACAATCATCGAGGCAATGGTATATACGATTTCATAAAGTTATCAAATGGTTTTACCATGCTTGATGAAGATAACTGAGTATATATCAAGAGGATTAAAAGCAAGTATATTATCATGTCTCTATATGTAGATGACATTTTAATAGCCGGAAATGACAAAGACTTTGTGATGAGTATCAAGGCTTGGCTTTCATCAGTATTTGAGATGAAAGGCATAGGAAAAGCTGCATATATCCTTGGAGTTAAGATTTCACGGAATCGTTCGAAGAAACTTCTTTCTCTCTCAGGAGACTTATATAAAGAAGGTTCTAGAACGCTTTGATATGCAGGACTGCAAGTCCATTGATATTCATATAAGCATATGCGATAATTTATATCTGGAATCGTGTCCAAAGAACCAAAAGGATAAGGAAATTATGGAAAAAGTTCCATATTCCAGTGCAGTTGATAGTCTTATGTACGCTATGGTGTGTACGAGACCGGACATCTGTTTTGCCGTTGGAAATGGTAAACTGTTACCAATCCAACCCAGGGCAAGTACACTGGAAAGCGGTTAAGAGGATAATGTGTCTTGTAAGATCAAACACATTGATATCCGATACGAATTTGCAAAAGACTATGATAAAACCAAGAAGGTAGACATAAGGTACATATCTACGCATGAGATGATAGCGGATCCGCTTACGAAGGCGATCCCCAGAGATGTGTTTTACAAACACTTATCATCTCAAGGATTGCGTAAGAGCTGAGTTGTACCAATATAAATTCCCATGTCTGTAAATGATCAAATTTAATAAAAGAATAAGTTCTTTTTTCAAACATTGCATATGAATTTCTTGAGAAATGTTTGTGTACATTTTTTGAAATCTCAGCTATACTTTCTAGTATGTCGGACAGATTGAGGTTGGCTCTCTCACATGAGCAACCGCCTTATTCTATCAGACGGATAGAATAAAGATGAGACCTGTTTGAAGTCAAAATCATCAGACGGATGATTTAGAGTCATGACTTAAACAAAATGGTCGCATGAAAGATCTGCATCATATGGATGCTTACAGAAGATCTAAGAGGTTTTGAAATCCTATCTGTCTAAATGCGGGATGTGAGTCCAAAGGATTATTTGAGTAGAAAAAGGGACTCAAAGTCAGACATTGTGGTGTCTGATCATCATCCTTACAACATCATTGAGACATACACACCCTGGGAAAGGAGCGATGTTGTAATACGTATTCATACTACGTATGCATTTTTGACCATTGGGTTAGAATAGTAAATAAGTTTACTATTATGTGAGACCCAAAGACCACATGGGTCTTAACTTGTTACCCTTATGGACTCTAATTGGTTCCTTAAGATTTGACTGGGTGATTGCTATCTTAGCATGTTGCTTATGGACTATGGTTAATTCGGTCCGGCGGGGCATGTTAGAAAAGCGAGTCAAGTCAAGATCGAAAGGATCGCAAGAAGAGGAAGATTAATTTCGCATTTCACATTTGGACTTTAAAGATTCAAAGCTGGCCAGCCAATTGCAATCCAGATGGGATTCAATTGTTGAATATAAAGTATAAGAAATGTGAAGAAATAATCTAGTGTAAAGCATGCGTTGATCTACTCAACTTTGCACCTCGAGGAGTGTTGTGTATCTCTAACAAGTGCACAACAGCGGACTCTATGTGCATGACGGTCACACGGCCTATTTCTCGGTATGACAAACAGAAGAGTTAAAGGAAAAGATGTTTCCTTACAATCCCCTCAAGTGTGAGTGGGAGATGTTGGATATGGACGACATAAATACACCCATGAGGAGATGTATGAGGGTATACGGACCTCAGATGTCGCGTGCACGAAGGCGTGCACGAAGGGAACCTTTTCTCGTGTGAAAAGGACCACTCGATAAGTGGAAAAAGCCACTTTATAAGTGCAAAATAGCACTTGATAAGTGGATAAAGAAGAAGATAAATGAATGTGCTAATATAGGCTAATAAGCTTATAATTGGTTATTTCCTACAATAACCACCCCTAAAGCCTATAAATAGGACCCAAGGGTAAGGCATTCATTCACACTTTCCATGCCATAAGTTTGCATAAGGCATCTTATGTTCTTCTTCTCCCTTCCATTAAAATCCTCTTCTAGTTAGAGATTTAGGCGGTGAAACTCTGCTTCGATCCTCCGTGACAAAGTATCGACCGTTGTGGCGAATCCGAGGGCGAAGTTTCGAGATTACCGTGCCGCGTACGAAAGTGTAAGTCTCAACTTCATTTATCGATCCTAACGTTGTTTTGGCAGGATCCTACAAATACTACCATAGGACAATGAGCTCATGTCCACACCCTCACCCTTCCCGGAATCCACTGCAGAGGAATTGATGGGAAAAAGTGAAATTAAAAGTAAATGTTGTACGTACTGGGGAGGTGTTGGACAGATAGAACATAAATTATCGACAATATATTCAAGTATCATATTGCCATATACATCACAAAAGTGATAATGTTTATAAATTATCGTTCCATACTCCGTTGCTAGAAGGCAAACATTGAGATTGGCCAAATGTGGAACGGGGCAATAAAAGATGAGCTGGACTCACTTATGAAACGTGAAATGTTCGGACCTGAAGTCCAGACACCAAAAGGTGTCAGACCTGTGGATAAAACAAAGTATTGCACACATAAGAAAAATAAATACAAAATCGTATGCTATATGGTACAACCTATAGCCCAAGGAAAATTTCGCTGAAACTAGGGATCGAACAAATTAAAATGAGCATGTCTCATAAATGATGCATCTGTCTCCCTAAGTTATTAAAAGCGAATACCTTACGATTTGGTGAAGGAAATTTTTTGGATATGCTGTTATTGTGACGGCATACCTTCGTGGATATCTTGGCAAAGATAACTTCCACATTTCCTTAAATGCCTGAATAGACTTCGGGGCGTCTATTCTATTGAAGAAAAACAACAAGTATAATAAATAATGTACAACCAAGAGAATCATTTGACAAATCAATGATTCCCACTAAGGGTTGTCTTTGCATCTAAGCAAAGAACATGATTAGAGATCATAGTTGTAAACAACTAAAATCTCATCGGATCTCCTGAAGAGAAAACCGAAACATCTGTTCAAGCCTGACTATTAAACATGAAATGAAAGACCTAGGCAAATATAAAGTCATGGCTCATACAATCCTGTTACATACGCCCATAAGTGCGTTGGAGAAATTAAAAGGACCATTGTCATCGAAAGTACACCTATGAGAGTATACTTAATGGATGTACAAAAAGAACCCTTCCGATCGCTGGAAGAGGGGGATGATATAACTAGTCCTAAAGTTCCTTATCTAAGTGCAATCAGGCACTCCTGGCTAACTGCACGCGTCGCCGATATAGCTATTGCAGTAAACTCATTAGCCAGAGATAGTTGGCACTTAAAAAGGGCCATTAGACCGGAGTTAAGCCTGCTGCGCTTCATCCAAGGGTCGAAAGATTTGGACTTACAATATGAAGTATCATCCTCCAATGTTCATGCAAATGCAGGTTGCAGGTCCGGTCCCTAATCACAGATCGGGTACCCACAGTGGGATGGCCATCTATTGCAGATCTGCAAAACAATTTATGAAAGCGACATCATCCTATCATTCCGAGATCCTCACCACACCAATGGTGTATTTGAGGGCGCTGCTGGTACATCACATCCCAGTGATGATTGGGATAGAGGCTGGTATTATGGAGCTGACCGCTTAGTCTGAAGACCACTTCAGAGGCGACGATACTTAGCACACCTCTCCAGAGTTTCTGGATTCAGCAGCTGCTTAATTGTGATAACTTTGTAATCTGTGTATATTTTTGGAATGTTGTAAATAGGAGTGATGAGATAAGCCTAAGAGATCTAAAAGCCTAAGAGCTTTTACAGATCAGGGTGAGTTTAGGGAATTTGTACTCTTTTCCCTTAGCTATGGTTTTTCCCACTGGGTTTTCCATAGCCAAAGGTTTTAACGAGGCAAATCACATCAACTCTGGATCCTGAAGTATCCACCCCTCTGTGACGCTCAGAATCCAGAAGTATTCATGAACAGAGTCACTTGTAGGAAGCAGGGGGAGTTAAAGAGTGTTTGTACGCTTTTTCCTTAAATATGGTTTCTCCCACAGGGTTTTCCATGGCTAAAGGTTTTAACGAGGTAAACCTCACCAACTCAGGATCCTGAAGTATCCACCCCATGTGAGACTCTCATTACGCTCAGAATCTCGAAGTACTCTTGAGCAGAGTCCACACCTATGGCTGGATAAGGAGGAGTGTTGTGAATGGAAATAACCAGAGTCGGTTAGGATTGCGGGTATCTTAGAGATACACCCATATCTATGTATTCTATCTTTCTACTCTCTTACCATGCCTATAAATGAAGGGCTGGGGGTTCCTCCCCCAGTAGTTGATTCATAACAAAAGCTATAATTTAAAAAAGAAATATATTTTAAGGGGACGGTAGAGTGAAAAAAAGGGAATAAGATGTAACGGCCACCCATTCTTCTCAAAAATTGAAGAGGCAACCGCCAGTGGGACAACTGGCCGCTGCCTATTGTTTAGGCACGAGCCAATTGGCCAAAGCCGAGCCAGTTCTAATCCCGGAATTGGGGAATCAAACTGGGAGACGAACCGGAACCACCAGTTTCGATTCGATTCTGCAAAAGGGTAAACGGAATCGAACCAATTTTAATTCGGTTCCAGTTCATCGAACCGGACGGCCGGTTCCGATTCAATTCGATTTCAAACAAGTTCGGTTTCCGTCAGTTCTACGGTTCGAACCAAACCGTGACCCAGACTAGTTCCTAGACAGCGCACCCCTCAAAAGATGAGTGAAGAATTGATTAGATCAACTGTTGATTAGAGATCATACGGTTGATTTCCTGCGAACCTTTTGATGGGACCCTGTTGGGTTTGAGAACGAGAGATACACCGTACACGTGCGCGTACAAAGTACGCTAGACCAATGAACGGCCTGATTCGTTGCTTGGTACGGCTCGTGCATGATGCAGAGCAATGTTGGGGAACCAGCAGTATTTTGGTGAAGTGAATGTTTTAGAAATAAGCTCGATGTTTTACGAAAAACCCTCCGAATTGGACCGCAATGGGACACTATATGAAATAGCACAAGTATACAGGAGAATTAATAATGGGCTGTGCCTGGCCCATATCTAATTCAGGCAATCCCTGTTAGAGGGCCAGACCTAGGACGTCATTACGCTATATAATTCGGTATGGGTCAATGTATTGAGTCTCCTAAAGCATTCGAACTGATGGACCTTTTGAATTGTGTATAAATTACATGTTTATGAACATTTAATTTACACACACATGTGACACATATCACATATGTGGCTCAAAAGGTCCATCACATATATCACCCCTCTAAAAATCCATCCTCCCTTTATTTTTTTGAAAGATCGAAACCACTCATTTTGTTCGTCACATTTTAAAACTCCAAAACATCAAATTCACCATCTAAAAATTCATCCTCCCAAATTTTTTTCAAAAGATATGAACGTTCATTTTGTTCTTTACATTCTAAACCCTAAAACATCAAACATCGGGTGAACCCAAGGGTTTTAGAATCTTCATTCACCTGCCACACAAAAGTTCTATTCATGCAAGATCATTAAATGTGTGGCGGGTATATGAACGTGCAAAATACATTCGGTTCATCCAATATTTTGTATTTTGAGGTTTTAGAATATGAAGATCAAAATGAACAGTTTCGATCATTCGAAAAAATATCAGACTATGGAGTTTTGGAGCGGATATGTTATATGATACACATACCCATTATTCTCATATATAGAGAATAATGCATATCGTATGACATTTGAAGCTAAGCATCATATGCGGCCTCCAAAATTTCACCCTCCACTATTTTCTTAGAGGATCAGAACCATTCTTTATGTTCATATTCTAATAACTCAAAACATCAAATATCGGACGAATACAAGGTGTTTTGCATGGTCATCCACCCGCCACAAAATTTCTATTCTTGCAAAACTATTAATTTGCAACGGGAGAATGAACATGTAAAACCTCTTTGGTTCACTCGATATTCGGTCTTTTGGGTTTTAGAATATGTAGATCCATATGAATGGTTCCGATCCTTCGAAAAATAGCAAAGGGTGTAGTTTTAGATGCATATATGATGTTTAGCCTCATATGTCATCTTCTACCTATTACACACACACACAATGTGTTTCGTACGAAGTATTGGAAGGGGTAGATGTGGACTCTAAAAGTATTGGAATCACTTGATTTTTGGTATGGTGATCATCCATGATGTGAATACAACCCCATGAAAAAAAAATCGAAATAAATGTGGGAAATGAGGGAAAATGCGGGTGCCTTCTTAGATTTCATCAAAGGAGGTGCCCCTAGATACCATATATATATATATATATATATATATATATATATATAATATATATATATATATATATATATATATATATATATATATATATATATATATATATATATATATATATATATATATATATATATATATATATATATATATATGAGAATAATGGCTATCATACGCCATATGAGGCTTTGCCTCATATTCCCTCTCACATAAAGCAACCAAGTACAACCAAGTACAAGCCCATGTGGGCTTGTACTTGATTGCTTTATGTGAGAGGAAATATCAGGCAAGGCCTCATATCGCGTATGATACCCATTAATCCCTATATACATACATAAATATATATATATATATATATATATATAATATGTATGTATGTATGTATATGTATGTATGTATATAAGTGGTGATCTTCGGGTGCGAAAAGAGGAGTTTTCGCACGGTGCGAAAACTTTTTTAATTTTTTTGAAATTTTTTTTGATGTTTAATCCATACAATTATATACCCCAAGAAAAATAATGGGTGAATCCTTAGGGGAATAGACCATCCATCCACCCGTTACAAATTTAACGGTCTCAAAACGTGCGAATTTGTTGAAATGCCTTGATCGAAGGCCAAATGACATTATTTCTCAACGATTATTTTTTGAGGCGGGGGGGTTATAACAACATATAATGGAGGTGGAAAAAAACTTTTGAAAAAAAATTTCAAAAAAAAAACAAATGTTATAAACGGGCTTTTGGTGGGCCTACCCGTTAGTGGGTATCCACCCATTATGTAACCCTACCACTATAAATACAGGGCTATAGATTCCATAGCAACCACGTTTACAACACGTTATAAGCACGCTCGAAGCTGAGCCGAACCCCTGCTGATGGACGAACGCGACGCGAACGGGCTTCCTTCATCGAACGTCGCTAGATCCGACGGGTAGGATCTAGAGAGTGATAAATGGCCAAAATTGCGAGCGTCGATTTCTACGTTTTGGATGCTTCAGGCAAGAACTACTTAAGCTGGCAGTTGGACATAAAATTCCATCTGCGAGCGCAGGGATTGAGCCACGCCATTGCTGTAGGCGATAAGGTTTCTGATATAGATAAAGCGAAAGCAATTATTTATATCAGACGCCATATCGATCGGACCCTGAAGGCCGGGTACCTCATGGTGGAAGACTCGTATGAGTTATGGACCGCCCTCGAGGATAGATATAAACATCAAAGAGATGTTATACTTCTCCGAGCGTGATATGAATGGGAAAACCTCCGTCTCCAAGACTTTAAGTCTATTGCCGAGTACAACTCGGCACTCTTTAGCATCACCTCACGCCTGAAGTTGTGTGGTGAAAAGGTGACGGAGGAGCGCATGTTAGAGAAGACGTATACATCCTTCCATGAGAAGGATGTCATACTAATGCAACAGTATCGTGAACGCAAGTTCACGAAATACTCAGAGCTTCTCTCATGCCTTCTGATGGCAGAGCAGAATCGTGACCTTCTTCTGGCCACCCATAACTCACGCCCTACCGGCACTGCTCCTGCGCCCGAAGCGCATCACAGCTCCTCCCAGAAGAAGAGGAGCAACTTCAAAGGCAAACCCCAGAAGGGCAAAGCGATGAAGAAGCAGGCTAGAGGACCCCCTCCCAGAAGCAACAATGAGGGGAGGAAGAAGAATAATGTGTGGAAAAGAAAGGACGACGGCCAGACATCTGCCCCCAGAAAGGACTGGGAAGATAAGTGCCACAGGTGTGGCATGACTGGACACTGGTCCAGGAATTGTCGGACTCCACGCCACCTACAGGACTTGTACAAAGCGAGCCAGAAGCAAGCTGAGACAAACCTGGTATTTCAAGAAGACCTGGCACCAATCAGGTTCATCGCTGAGGACTTCTCAAACGATGACCTGCTCGACTGAGGACATTATCCATTTTCTATGCATTGTAGCTTTCCTTTTTGAGAAACTATTTATCTGCTTGTTTTTTCTTCTCTAGCATGTTGAAGTACTTTTCAGACATTAAATTGATTATCCGTAGTATATCTTTCTGTGTGTGTCTTATACTGCGATATTTTCTTTTAAAATAGATGGACTTTAAATGCCTAGTGGACAGTGCCTCTACGCACACGATCCTCCAAGACATCTGCTTTTTTCAAAGCATTAATAAATACGATGGCACCGTAAATACAATTTTCGGTCTATCAGGTATCATTGAAGGATCAGGGGAAGCACAATTTATGCTCTCCAACAAAACAAAACTACTTATAAAAGATGCACTTCTCTCCCTAGCTCGCATAGAAACCTGTTAAGCTTTAAAGATATCCGCTTAAACGGATACCACCTTGAAACGGTGAGTAAACAAAATAGAGAATACCTTGATGTAACGTCTCATAAAAACGGTGCTAAAAACACCGTCGAGCGTTTTGAGGGACTCCCGTCGGGTCTCTACCACACAAGGATCAGAGCAATGGAAACAAACACACTGGAGCACCTGAAGTGCCATAATCAACCAGAATTCAAACTCTGGCACGATAGACTAGGACACCCTGGGAGGAATATGATGCGTCGCATCATATCCCAATCTCGTGGAATTGACCCGAAAAGCCTGACGCTACTTCAGAAGGGTGCAAATCCTTGTCTCCCTTGTTACAAAGGGAAATTGATTACGAGACCATCCACCCTGAAGGTGGAATCTGAGTCTCCAAGTTTCCTAGAGAGAATACATGGAGACATTTGCGGGCCTATTCACCCCGCAAGTGGACCATTTCGGTACTATATGGTACTGATCGATGCATCTTCAAAATGGTCGTATGTGTGCCTCCTGTCCACCCGCAACGTAGCCTTTGCAAAGCTACTTGCACAAATTATAAAGTTGCGGGCACATTTCCCAGACAACCAAATTGCGTCTAGACATTGCTGGGGAATTCACATCACAAGTCTTCCTAGACTACTGCCAAGCAACCGGCATAGAAGTTGAACATCCTGTAGCTCATGTTCACACCCAGAACGGGTTAGCCGAATCTCTTATAAAGAGACTGCAATGGATCGCTCGACCATTGTTGATGCAATGCTAGTTGCCGGTAAGTGCATGGGGACATGCCATATTGCATGCTGCATCGCTGATAAGATTACGACCATCAGGTAGTCAATCTTATTCTCCGATGCAACTTGCATATGGGAACCCGCCCGATATCTCTCACTTGAGGATATTCAGATGTGCTGTCTATGTCCCCATAGCACCACCGCAGAGAACCAAGATGGGTCCTCAACGACGTCTTTGTATCTATATTGGTTTCGACTCACCATTGATCATTAGTTACCTCGAACCCCTTACAGGAGACGCCTTTAAAGCACGTCTAGCAGATTGTGAGTTTGATGAAAGCACCTTTCCGAAACTAGACATTAACACACAGAAGCCAGAAGCTTCAAAGACCATTACATGGGACACAAAGACTCTATCCTATTTTGATCCGCGTACAAATCAATGTGAAGAAGAGATCCTGAAGATCCTTCAAATTCAAAATAAGTTCACATTTTACCGGACAAATTCACTGACAACCAGAAGATTGTCAGATCACACGTCCCTGCTGCAAATACGCCAGCTAGGATTGACATACCTAAAGATGGATGCAATCCACCTGCAGCAGAAGCGGCTGTACCTCAACAAAAAAGAGGACGACCCCCAGGCTCCAAAGATAAGAACCCTCGAAAGAGGAAAAATCCTGGAGCAACAATAACGATACCACCACAGAATGCTGAGCTCAGCTCAGCTACCTCTCCCCTCCTAACAACCCCTGAAGAGGAAAATATAGGAGAAATATCATTAAATTATGTACGTACTGGGGAGGTACTGGACAGAAAAAGCACAATCATCGATGATAACTTCGCGCTCATTATTGCCACTCACGTCACTGAATACGACGATGAAACCGATCCATGCTCTCTAGCAGAATGTAAACACAGAGAGGATTGGCCAAAGTGGAACGAGACAATAGGAGTAGAGCTGGACTCACTCTCGAAGCGCAAAGTTTTTGGACCTGTAGTCCTAACACCAAAGGGTGTTAAACCTGTGGGATATAAATGGGTATTCGTGAGAAAAAGAAACGAGAATAATGAGATCGTGCGTTACAAAGCACGCCTTGTTGCACAAGGCTTTTCCCAACGACCATGAATAGACTATGACGATACCTATTCCCCGGTCATGGACGCGATCACTTTCCGTTTCATTATAGGCCTATCCACAAAGGAAGGTTTGGATATACAGCTCATGGACGTTATGACTGCATACCTATATGGAAATATAGATAAGGACATCTATATGAAAATCCCAGATGGATACAAACTACCGACAAAAATGACAGAAAGACCTCGGGACGTCTACTCTGTCAAACTCCAGAGATCACTGTATGGTCTAAAACAGTCAGGTAGAATGTGGTACAACAGACTAAGTGAATTCCTAGTGCAACAAGGATTCACAACAAATGAAGTCTGCCCTTGCATCTTTATAAGAGCAAAGGGAACATGATTCGTGATTATTGCCGTCTACGTAGACGACCTGAACATCATCGGATCTCCTGAAGAGATATGTGAGATATCCAAAAGTCTCACACAGACTTTTGAGATGAAGGAACTTGGCAAAACGAAGTTCTGCCTAGGCCTACAAATTGAACACTTAACCGGAGGAATCTTGTTACACCAATCGACATACACAAAGAAAGTGCTGAAAAACTTTCTTATGGACAAATGTCATCCGCTTAGCACACCAATGGTCGTTCGATCATTGGAGGTCAACACAGACCCCTTCCGACCGCTGGAAGAGGGGGAGGAAACACTGGGTCTTGAAGTACCCTACTTAAGCGCAATTGGAGCACTCCTATACCTGGAAAACTGCATGCGTCCCGATATAGCGTTCGCAATTAACTTACTAGCCAGATACAGTTCTGTGCCCTCAAAGCGCCACTGGAACGGAGTTAAGCAACTTCTGCGCTACCTCCAAGGGTCTGTGGACATGGGACTATACTTCAAGAAAGGTGTATCCTCCGACTTGGTCGGTTATGCAGATGCAGGATATAGGTCTGACCTACATACCGCAAAGTCCCAGACCGGTTTTGTGTTCACATACGGTGGGACGTCCATCTCATGGAGATCCGTGAAGCAGACATCGACAGCAACCTCATCCAACCACTCTGAGCTCATTGCGATCCACGAAGCTAGCAGAGAATGCTTTTGGCTTCGATCAGTCATCAACCACATCCTCAAGACCACCGGACTGAAGACGGGAGATCTTGGACCTACCACCATGTATGAAGACAATGCTGCCTGCATCGCTCAACTACGAGGTGGCTACATCAAAGGTGACAGGACGAAGCACATATCCCCCAAGCTCTTCTGGACGCATGAACAGCAAGTGGACAGCCAGATCGACATCCAGCAGATCCAGTCTTGCGACAACCTGGCAGACCTGTTCACTAAAGCTTTGCCTCACAGCACCTTTAGAAAACTTGTACTAGGAATTGGGATGAGACAGTTGAGATATTTACAAGCCTGAAGCTTGTAATTATCAGGGGGAGTTAATGTTGTGATGTACTCTTTTTCCTTGGCTACTGGTTTTTCCCACTGGGTTTTCCATAGCCAAAGGTTTTAACGAGGCAGCCACATCAACTCTGGATCCAGAAGTATCCACCTCTGATGTTATCCATCGATCAGGGGAAGTTACAGAGACTTGTACTCTTTTCCCTTAGCCACTGGTTTTTCCCACTGGGTTTTCCTTGGCGAAGGTTTTAACGAGGCAAGTACTCTCAAACTTAAGGATCCAGAAGTATCCATAGACCCATGATCAGATAAGCTCTATGAACCCTGAAGCATTCATCACGGCTTACAACAATGGATGGATAAGGGAAAGTGTTATTAACGGGCTTTTGGTGGGCCTACCCGTTAGTGGGTATCCACCCATTATGTAACCCTACCACTATAAATATAGGGCTATGGATTCCATAGCCACCACATTTACAACAACAAAAACATTTTCGCACCATGCGAAATGTTCTCATTTGTGTATATATATATATGTATATATATATATATGTATATATATGTATATATATACATATATATAAGGAATATGGGCCTGAGCTTTTAGCGCATGAAATTTTTCCTGCGCTGACAGTGTTTTGGGGTGTTGAAAAGTATTATTTAAATTTTTTTGCAGTTGGTCCTACAACTTGTTAACTAGCTCCCCACCAAATTTCAAGTCAATCCAACACCATTTGAGCATCCGTTCACGCGTTTCAAAAAAACCGCTACCGAAAACCGAACTGTCAGCGCAACATTTTTGAAACGCATGAACGAAGGCTCAAATGGTGTTGGATTGACTTGAAATTTGGTGGGAAGATAGTTAACAAGTTGTAGGACCAACTGTAAAAAATAATTTTTTTAAAAAAATTCTTTTTAATGCAGGCATATATATATATATATATATATATATATATATATATATATATATATATATATATATGGGTAAAGGGATCCTAGGGTGCCTCCTTAGATTCAATCTAAGGAGGCGCCCCCATTTCCCCCCATCTCACACATTTTTTTTGAAATTTTTTTTCATGGGTTTGTTGTTCACCTTATGGATGATCAACATACCAAATTTCAAGGGATTCCAATACTTTTTGAGCCCCCATCTACCCCTTGCAACTTCATGGGGTTTTCAGCACGTTTTTAGACCGTTGAAATTGTAAGGGGTAGATGGTGGCTCAAAAAGTATTGGAATTCTTTGAAATTTGGTATGTTGATCATCCATGATGTGAACAACAACCTCATGAAAAAAGTTTCCAAAAAAATTGTAGGAGGTGGGAGGAAATGGGGGCGCCTCCTTAGATTTTCATCTAAGGAGGCACCTTAGATCCCCTTTTTCCTATATATATATATATATATATATATATATATATATATATATATATATATATATATATATATATATATATATATGAGAATAATGGGTATCATACGCCATATGAGTGGGTATCTCATATTCCCTCTCACATAAAAGGGGGCAAGTACAAGCCCATATGGGCTTGTACTTGTTGTACTTGCTCCCTTTATGTGAGAGGGAATATGAGAGACACTCTCATATGGCGTATGATACCCATTATTCTCATATATAACTTTCAACATCTGATCCTTTAGTATCACTATAGATCTTGAGAGTGGTCTGATCTTGATCTTTCATCTTCTTCTTAATATGACATTTAGACATATAATGACCTTTCTGACCACATTTGTAACATTTAATGTTACTAGCGCCTTTCTTTGAAGGTTTGATTCTTCTTTTGGCAGAATCTCTTTCAAAGTCTCTATCTTGGAAAAACTTCTTTTTCTTAGAAGACGTATGACTCTTCGTAATGATAGAAGAGAATCGATCTTTTATGACCAATACTCGTTCTGGTATAACCAGATTATCCTATGAGGTTTCATCATCCTCAGTGTGATTAACAGAAGTAGTAACTTGATCTGGTATAACTAGATCATTATCAGAAGTATCCTCAGTATCAATAACTGAAGAATTCTCAATAGTCAAGATTTGATTTGGTATAACCAAATCCTTAATAGGACTAACCTTATTATCAGTATTAATAACTGAAGAGGTAAAACCCGTGTGAAGTTCAGCTTTACTAAGCTTTTTAGTTAAAGCGTCAATAACTTCAGCAGTCACCTTATCACTGATATTAAAATCAGAGATGTCTATAGGTGGTTTAATAGCCACCTGCTTGGTTTGAATGGGAGCTTTAACTTCCTTAAACTCAATAAGAGATGGAAGAATATTCTTCATCTTTCGGATAAGTTCATTAACAACATCCTCAACCCTCGTGAGTTATTGACCAACAACTTGAAGGTGAATATTAGAGTAATTACTCTGTTTGATAAGCTTATTAAGCTCACGTAAGACTGAGTCTTCAGTCTCAATTGGCTTTATGAAAGCCGTTGCTTCTAAAGTGGCTGTAGAAAGCCCAGATAACTTTAGAGGTTCTGTTGGAGGATAAAGAGATTTAATGGAAGCACCTGTCTGAGATTTCCATTGTTTGTAGTGTTCTTCAAGAACACTAATTCTCTTTACTTCTCTTTGAAGATATAACTTCAAGAACCAAGGAACAAAAGATATAATCTCTTGTTGTCTGTCAAGTGTCTCATAATAACTTGACCTGAAGTCTTGTTGTTCTCTATCAGAGAAGACTTTGAAGAACCAATTACGAAATTCAGTGTTTCGTTTGTTCTGGAACTCCTTATGAAGGATTCCTCTAAGTCTGCTGCCGGGTGTAAAATCCATGAACAACAGATTACATTTGGAAACTCATTTTAGAGTTGGTAGGAGAAAGCTTTTCTTTCTCATTGTAAATAGGATGAGGTATATTATTATGGGATATATTAATCCCTTGAACCTCGTTGATTCTATGAGAATCAGATCTAGAAACAGATCGTCTGGAAGCACTAGTGACATCAGAAAGTCTGATAGTCCTAGTAGGATTAACATAATCTCAACATCACCATCAGCCGTTTGGATAATTTGATCAATATCTTTATTCATAATAGGCTGAGGTTGGATAGAATTAGGTATAACCCAACTATCAGGAAAGTTTACTTCTGTCCATTTGATTTGTCTATTGACAGCAATATGGGACGAAAGTAAATTAGTTTCCACTAAGACAGTTTTGCCTGGCTTAGTATGAATCTTAGCCTTGGGAGCTAAAGTGTTCAAAGCTTTAAAATGGATGCGGTATATAATCGCAACCGTTTCTGATCCAAGTAAGAATTCATAACCATGAGTCTTAATATTAAGACTGACAGCTTCAAGTATGTTTGGATCAGTAAGAGATAAACTCAAGTTTGGGTATACATTAAAGTATACGGGTCCATTACATAGACTGGTCTCCATGATGCCCATAAGGGACTGAGTCCAATTAAGACATCTAGCATCACGCAAACAGGCTAGTAATGAAGCATTTAACCCTTGAAGAGTTAAAGGTCTAAAAGCAACCTGAATTAATCCAATATGGATATATCTGTATTGATCCATATAAGGTTCGATATCTTCAAGACTGAGCAATTGTATTGTTTGCTCACTCTGATCAACAGTGGAGGTTCTTTCTAATGTCTTAATGGCAATTAAAGACTTATAATCAAAGAACCCAATTTTATATATGTCCCTATTAGGAACATCAGGGATAGACCACTTATTAAGTGATTCAATATCAGACGGAAATTCCGTCAACCTAGCATTCTTAATCTTTCTACTCGTATTACGAGTCATAGCAGAGGTAGAAGCAGAAACTAGTTCTGACATAAGGTGTTCTTACGGATATTTTATCATGCTTTACAAGTAACATAGGGATAAAGAAATATGATTTTCCTTGCTTCGCTACTAGTGATAAATTCTGAGTACATAAAGCCAGTTTTTGAATGTTTGAACATAATCAATAATTGATGAGAGTAAAATTACTGAATTACAACAGCCAGTTTCAATTTGTTTATACATAAGAAATGTTTCATGAGAGCAAAGTCACCAGACAACGATTCACAGCCCTAACGGCATCTCGCCTCAGCGGGACTTACTACGCGACTACGGCGACCACCAACCCCCACATCCACATGCTTATGGACAAACAAATAAAACATTCTAAATCCGGAGATTAACATATTGTAATCAGAAACCCAACTCTCACATCCTCATGAGTAACATGTTTATTGATTATAAAGAAACAAACCAAAACAATCCGAATCATGAGATCCGCAATTCATACTCAAGCATCAGTAGTAAGGAAGCAAGAACATATCATATTAACATATTCCTACTTACTAGTACTCCATGATAATATCCGCAAGAAGCAAACTAGCCAATCATGGCTCTGATACCACTTTCTACCAGGATTCACAAAACGTGTATTTTAAACACAAAAATAAAAAATACTTACAGCTTGAAGCCGTAACCTTCAAGCACATGCTCCAGTTTACAAGAACTAAAAAATAAAAAGGAAAGAAAGAAAGAAAGCTTCAGAAAAGATACAAGTGTATAACACTAAGAGAGGTGGTTGAGAGATTGATGCTGAGGAAGAAGCCTTCGGCATCCTTTTATAGCTGTGAGGGCTCCTTACGAGTGATCCTTAATGACAGCTGGTGGATGAGTGTGTAGTCTTCTCATCAATAGTGAAGATGCCTTCTCAATTCAGATTGAAACGACGCTATTTTGTTTGTTGGCGGCGGCGCTTCAAATCGCTACTGTACTGCTACAGTGATTTACTACAGTGTTGTACTATTTGAGAATCTTCACTGTGCTTATTGTGACTCTATTTCGTCTTCTTATGCTGAGTCGCTGCAGCTGATATCTTCTACTGATATCTTCCACTAAGAGTGGCTCCCCGAGGCTCAACTCAAAGTAAGATGGTGTCGGGTACTCTGTGGGCCCCATCGCACAACGAATCTTCTTTAATCTGATCTGCTTTCAGGAGGGGCGGAAGAAATATATCTTCACAAAAGATAAGTATAACTTTTTTGCAAAGGTAAAATAATTTACCAAAGAGAGTATAACTCTTATAATTCCTCGATACCTTACTAGTATCATCAATTGCCACTAGGAGTGGTCTTTTGAGTTAGAACTCATAATGGGTAGATTAATACCCACAGGATCATAATGAATGCGATATATTACCGCAATTTCCTTAGATCCAGGAACAAATTCACATCCTTGAGTCTGAATATAAAGACTCATAGCTTCAAATATATTTGATTCTTTGAGAGATAAACTCAAATTGGGGTATATATTAAAATATTCCAGTTTGCTCTTAAGATAAGAGCAATGGAAACAAAATGGAGTAAACTTCTTTATGTTAATCTTAACTCCATTAATAGATTGTGACCAAGATTGGGTCCAACCGGAGCTTCGATCATCATGAAGAGAAGCGAATAATGACATATTAAGTCCTTTTGGCGTTAGGGGTTGAAACGCAATTTGTACGAGTCCAATATGGACATAATCATATCGACCCATATATGGTTTGATATCTTCCTGACTGAGCAACTGTATACTCTGCTCATTATGATCAATAATATTGGTTTTCTCTAACAGCTTATAATCAAAGAAACCAATTTTTTCACTGGTAGGGATATCTGGGATCGAGTTGAAAACACTCTTTGGAGTATTACTCTGTATCTGAACGGCTTGGTTACCAGAAGCCGAAGTAGGATCAAGATTCGAAGTATGACTTCTTTTCTTAGCCAACCCTCCGTCCCGAGAGAGAGAGGAGTCACGGTGGTTCATGAGTACCCTGTAAATACTCACGAGTGAGAAAATCAGGTAAATGGTTATCATGACCACAAATAAATTGAATATCAAATTGATACACGGATAACTCTGCCTGCCAGCGGGCAAATATCTGTTTAGAAACAAGATTTTTAACATCCTTTTCAATAACAGATTTAGCAGAGCTACAATCTATTTTTAAAATAAATTGCTGATTGAGAATATCATCTCGAAATTTATGAAAGCATTTGATAATGGCTAACATCTCCTTTTTAATGGTGGAATAATTGAATTGTGCTTGATCCCATTTCCCAGAGGTAAATCGAACTAATTGCTCTTTAAGAGTAATAGGATCAATCTGTTTGAGGATACCTCTAAAACCGATGTTAGACGCATCCGTCTCAACAATCTTAGACCATTGTGTATGAGCAAGATGTACACAAGGTAAATGTTTAACATTAAGTTTAACTTTACGAACAGCGGCAGTATGCTGATCCGTCCAAGGGGAAGCATTCTTCCTTAATCTACTATATAAAATAGCAGTGTCAGATGCAAGATTATGGTAATAGTCTGTAACATAATTGAGTGCACCAAGAAATCGTTGCAATTGTTTAGTATCACTAATGACATCAGGAAATTTAGAAGCAAATTCAATACTTCTATCAATAGGAACTATAATTCCTTTGTGAATATTATGACCCAAAAATCTAATTTGAGTCTGGAATAATTTCAGCTTTGGGGCAGATATAGCAAGCCCATTTCGAACTGCTAAGTTTCGAAAAACTTCCAAATGCTTAATATGCTGATCAAAGGTCTGAGAAAAGACCAAAACATCATCTATGTATGACAAGATGAAATCCGTATAAGGAATGAATATGCTATTCATAATATTCTGGAACTCTGAAGGAGCATTCTTCAGTCCAAATGGCATTACATTCCATTCAAAATGGCCGAATGGAACAACAAATGCCGTTTTATAGCGATCTTTCTCTTCAATAAGTATCTGGTAATATCTAGATTTAAGATCGAATTTAGAGAATATCTTCGCATTATTAATGCGATTGAGTAAATCTCTTTTGTTTGGAATAGGATACCTAATCCACTTTAAAACCGCATTTAAGGGTTTGTAATTAATAACAAGACGAGGAATACCTCTTTCTTTCACAGCATTGCTGTTGACATAAAATGCTGTACAGCTCCAAGGAGAGTATGACTTCCTTATGAGTTTCTTCTCAAGTAAAGAACTTATTTCTTTTTTACAAAGATCAAGATATTCCTGATTCATCTGGCATGGCCTAGATTTGGTAGGAATGTCCCTCTCTTTGAAATCATCTTCATAAGGAAGAGAAACTATATGACATTTTCTATCCCAAAACGCATTAGGGATATCACTACAGACAGTTTTATAAAAACGGCCTTCAGTCTGAGTTATTAACTCAGCCTTCTTTTTATTTTTTTCTTCAATTTGAACAAATGAAACTTCTTCTTTCAGAAAGTTAATCTGTTTATCCTTTAAAAGGATATCCTTGACCTCGTTTAATAAACGAGTCTGGGGATCAGTTATAAACTGAAATAGTATATCTTGGCCATTATAAGTGGCTTGAATACCATATGTGTTTATCTTCTGCATAGGCATAATATTATGCAGAAATGGTGTTCCTAATATGATGTGTTGTGAAAGATTCTTCACAAGAACACATGCTATAGGAATACAAGTATTTTGAACACATATATGAGCTGAGGGTAACTTAAATCTTACTTCAAGTTGAGTACCTCCAGCACCACTCAAAGATTGCGTGGTGGACTCAAAGAATTTTGAAGGTACAATTCCTTCACGAATGCAATTAAGATCTGCACCGCTATCAATAAAAGCTATAAGATCAGGAATAAAGACTTGTTTGGATATAACCAAAGTCACATTGATGTACCATTTCTGGGATGTTACATGCTGTAACAAATTCAGAAATTTATTCTTATGAGACATATTAGCATTATGAATGCTTGATAGATCTTGTTGAGGAATATCCTCGTTATCAATCTTAGAGAGAATATTATTCTCATTTTTAAGAAGATGAATCTCTCTATTGAGATCCGAAATAGATAACACTGTAGAAGTATTATTGTGCCTTGGCTTATCTTTCTTGTCATTCTGATGGGTACATAAGCCAAGAAGTTTATACTTTAAATCTGAAGGAAGATAAGCCAAGAAGTTTATACATAAGCCAAGAAGTTTATACTTTAAATCTGAAATAGATAACACTGTAGAAGTATTATTGTGCCTTGGCTTATCTTTCTTGTCATTCTGATGGGTACATAAGCCAAGAAGTTTATACTTTAAATCTGAAGGAAGATCTTCAGATAGAATCTTGGAGATTAACTCCTTACTAGAAGTGATAACATTTATAGATAAACCATTCATGTCAACAATGGCTGTCCAAGAAGTCGTTGGATCATTAGCCAGACAAGTATTACTTGTAGCTGATGAATAACTTTCAACATCTGATCCTTTAGTATCACTATAGATCTTGAGAGTGGTCTGATCTTGATCTTTCATCTTCTTCTTAATATTATATATATATATATATTATGTATATATGTTGACTAGGGTCCATTTGGATGGATCAAACATGCGGATCCATCCAAGTGGAATTTAAAATTAGACAATGTAAATAGAAAATCCGATCGCTGGATGTGATCTAACATGTCTAAACTACATCCAAACAAAATTTAAATTAATTTGGACATGTTTTGCCCATGCATCAAGTGGTTGCAAAATTCGCCGATTAAAACATTGATTTTGCAACCACTTGATGCATGGGCAAAACATGTCCAAATTAGTTGAAATTTTGTTTTGGATGCAGTTTAGACATGTTAGATCACATCCAGCGGTCGGATTTTCTATTTACATTGTCTAATTTTAAATTCCACTTGGATGGATCCACATGTTTGATCCATCCGAATGGATCCTAGTCAACATATATATATATATATATATATATATATATATATATATATATATATATATATATATATGAGGTAATTCTGCCTGCGCACGTTCTTATGTACATTTTGGGTGTATATATGTATGTATGTATGTATGTATGTATGTATGTATGAAAATTTTCGAATGCAAACATTTCGCACGGAATTTTCTGTGCGAAAATGTTTTTATTTTTTGGAAAAAATTTCGAATTTTTTTCCTCCTTCACTTTATGTTGTTATACACACCTAAAAATAATGGTTGAAATAATGTGATTTGACCTTCGATTAAGGTATTACAAAAAGTTCTATTGTTCTAAAACCGTTAAATTTTGTAACGGGTGGATCGGGGCTCAAATCCTCTTATGGTTCACACATTATTTCCCCTGAGATATATAATTGTATGGATTAAGCATCAAATAAAATTTGCAAAATTTTTTCTTAAAAATAAAATATTTTTCGCACACGAAGACTACTATATGTATGTATGTAGACGGGGGCTCTACTATGTGTGTGTGTGTGTGTGTGTGTGTGTGTGTATGAGAATAATGGGTATCGTTTGGCATATGAGGCATCCCCTCATATACCAAGGCACATAAAGTGAGCAAGCACATAAGTACAAGCCCGTGTGGGCTTGTACCCGCCCACTTTATGTGTCTTGTATATGAGGGGATGCCTCATATGACATACGATACCCATTATATATATATATATATATATATATATATATATATATATATATATATATATATATATATATATATATATATATATATATATATATACACACTACCCATGGGCGGGCGGGCCTGTCTCAAATTAGACTTGAAGAAAGCTTTTGACTGTGTTAACAGGGAATTCATATATTTCATG
This sequence comes from Scilla litardierei, assembly GCA_030789695.1. Classification (NCBI taxonomy): domain Eukaryota; kingdom Viridiplantae; phylum Streptophyta; class Magnoliopsida; order Asparagales; family Asparagaceae; genus Scilla; species Scilla litardierei. The sequence goes on from CM061141.1 coordinate 55,175,091, forward strand.
CTCCATCGGATGGGTTTCAAGCACAAGTTTATTAGTTGGATATGTGAATGTATTTCAACCCCCTCTTTCTCTGTCATGATTAATGGGTCCCCTTATGGCATGTTTCAATCTAATAGAGGGCTGAGGCAGGGAGATCCCCTCTCCCCCTATCTCTTTGTGATTGTTATGGAAGCTTTCTCCTTACTTATGGCTAGAGCCACTGCTACCAACAGTATTAAGCCTATGAAAAGAGTGGGAGATGTTACTCACCTGTTGTTTGCTGATGACCTGCTGGTTTTTTGTCGTGCTAGGGAGGACTCGTTTATGGGTTTGAGAGATCTGCTTTCTGTTTTCAAATCCTATACGGGGCTTGAAGTTAATTGGAGTAAAAGTGCTGGGATTTTCAGTAAGGGGGTCAGGGGGGCCGGTGCTCTGGCTGATATTTTGGGAATTAAAAAGGTGCAATCTCTTGCTATATACTTGGGCTTGCCGCTCTCCTCTAAGTATCCAAACGCAGCTATGTATAGCCGTCTGATTGATAGATGCAAGAGCAGGTTACAGGGGTGGTCTTCATCTTTGTTATCTATTGCTGGCCGTATTGAGCTCGTCAAAACTGTTATCTATGGCATGGTTGTGTTCTGGATGCAAGCCTTTCGCATTCCCAAGTCTGTTTTGCGCACTCTCACATCTATTTGCAGAGGTTTCATTTGGGGGAAGAACCACCTTTGGGCTTGGGATGATATTTGTGTTCCTAAGCAAGAAGGTGGAGTGGGGCTTAGAAGTTTCACTGATTTGAATAATGCATATGGCGTTAAGTTGGCTTGGCGTATGCTTACTCATAAGGGTATCTGGGCTTCCTACATGAGGAAACATTATATGAGCAATACGGGCCTCTTCCGGGCTAAGGCACATCCTATGCAATCTGGTACTTGGAAATTCATCCTGCATTGTCGTGAATTCACAAAGAAACTCACCCAACGTCTGGTCAGAGATGGTTCTTCTACCTTCTTCTGGTATGATAATTGGCTTCCGTGTGGCCCCCTGAATGATTCTTTTGAGGTTCCTTCTGGGGAAGAGATGTATATGGTTAGAGATTATTGGACTGGTGAGGGATGGGTGAACTCAAGCTCCATTAATTCTGTGCGGCACTTGATTGATCTGGTTTCCTTAACGTCTGGCGATGATTCTTGGTCTTGGGTCTCTAAGTCTCCTTCTCTGCAAAATGCCTGGTCTGGAACTAGAGCTATTAAGCCATTATTTCCCTTCTACAAGGTGGTCTGGTATCAGGGGCACATCCCTAAGATGGCTATCACGTTATTGCGAGCTTTCCACGGGAAACTTCTTACCCGTGATAAGCTCGTACAATGGGGAGTGCCTTCTTCACCTTTTTGTGTGCTATGCTCTAATAACATTCATGAAAGCCTGGATCACATATTTTTTGAGTGTAGTTATTCTAACTATATCCTTTGCAGGAGTCTCCTTAAAATGGGGGTTACATCTAACATGCCTTCCTCTCTAGCTGGTATGGGGGATTTGATTCTCTCACGCTACCATAAGAAAGATAACACTGGGAGACTTGCCAAGACTGTTCTTGCTGCGATGACCTGGCACATTTGGAGAGAGAGGAATAGGAGAATATTCGAAGGTAGCAGTCAGAGGCAGACTGCCCTGTTTGATGATATTGCTGAGGACATTGGAATTGCCATGAGAGATGTGGATTGGGACATTGACAGCGGAGTTGTTTCCCCCCCTCAAATTGGGGCCTGATTTCTTAGGTTTTGTGATAATTGTATATTGTGGCTTTTGGGATAGCGGATGGGTGCTTGTCTGGGCTGGGGGTGATGGCGCCTGTGCTCTTACCCCGGCTCTCAAGTGTCCCTCTTCCTCCCTAGAGTCTTGTATTCTTTTCTTGATTCAATAAAGATGCAAAGCATATTCTCCAAATATATATATATATATATATACTAGTCATTACCCGTGCCCATAGGGCACGGTTTATTTAATGGCTGAGTATTTCTCCCCCACAAATTTCAAGTTCCCCCAAATTTCAAGTTTTCCCACAAAATTTCAAGTTTCCCCCCAAATTTAAGTTTTCCCCCAAAATTTAAGTCCCCCCAAAATTGTCATTACCACCTAGGACAAACTTGCCACGTAGGACAAAGCTTTGTTCTAGTAGGATAAGATTCAAAATCTTCATAGAACTGGAAAAAAATGGCCGGAAGGGTTGAGATTAAAAAGTGTGTGTGTGTGTGGGGGGGGAGAGTCCATAGGCAAAAATACAAAAACCGGGGTTGTATGTGCAAAATTCCCCACCTCCTCTTTTATCCCTCAAAATCTCATCTCTTATATTTTCTCTTATTCATTTTCCCTGTTTTATATAATAGATATCCAAATTCTCTTATCCAATTTCTCATGTCCAAATTCTCATAGCAATTTCTCTTGATAACATCCGTCTTTTATATAATAGATATCTCTTATCCAATTTCTCTTGTCCAATATCTCTTATCCAATTTCTCTTGATAACATCTCTCGTTTGTAATATAGATATCTCTTATCCAATTTCTCTTGATAACATCACTCTTATCCAATTTCTATTGTCCAATATCTATTATTCAATTTCTCTTGATAACATCCCTATTTTATAATATAGATATCTCTTATCCAATTTATCTTGTCCAATATCTCTAATCCAATTTCTCTTGATAACATCCCTCTTTTATAATATAGATATCTCTTATCCAATTTCTCATGTCCAATATCTCTAATCCAATTTCTCTTGATAACATCCCTCTTTTATAATATAGATATCTCTTATCCAATTTCTCTTTTCCAATATCTCTTATCCAATTTTTCTTGATAACATCCCTCTTTTATAATATAGATATCTCTTATCCAATTTCTCTTGATAACATCCCTCTCTTATAATATAGATATCTCTTATCCAATTTCTCTTGTCCAATATCTCTTATCCAATTTCTCTTGATAACATCCCTCTTTTATAATATAGATATCTCTTATCCAATTTCTATTGTCCAATATCTCTTATACAATTTCTCTTGATAACATCCCTCTTTTACAATATAGATATCTCTTATCCAATTTCTCTTGATAACATCCCTCTCTTATAATATAGATACCTCTTATCCAATTTCTCTTGTCCAATATCTCTTATCCAATTTCTCTTGATAACATCTCTCATTTGTAATATAAATATCTCTTATCCAATTTCTCTTGCCCAATATCTCTTAGCCAATTTCTCTTGATAACATCCCTCTTTTATAATATAGATATCTATTATCCAATTTCTCTTGGTAACATCCCTCTCTTATAATATAGATATCTCTTATCCAATTTCTCTTGTCCAATATCTCTTATCCAATTTCTCTTGATAACATCCCTCTTTTATAATATAGATATCTCTTATCCAATTTCTCTTGTCAAATATCTCTTATCCAATTTCTCTTGATAACATCCCTCTTTTATAATATAGATATCTCTTATCCAATTTCTCTTGATAACATCCCTCTCTTATAATATAAATATCTCTTATCCAATATCTCTTGTCCAATATCTCTTATCCAATTTCTCTTGATAACATCCCTCTTTTATAATATAGATATCTCTTATCCAATTTCTCTTGTCCAATATCTCTTATCCAATTTCTCTTGATAACATCCCCCTTTTATAATATAGATATCTCTTATCCAATTTCTCTTGTCCAATATCTCTTATCCAATTTCTCTTGATAACATCTCTCGTTTGTAATATAGATATCTCTTATCCAATTTCTTTTGATAACATCACTCTTATCCAATTTCTATTGTCCAATATCTCTTATTCAAGTTCTCTTGATAACATCCCTCTTTTATAATATAGATTTCTCTTATCCAATTTATCTTGTCCAATATCTCTAGTCCAATTTCTCTTGATAACATCCCTCTTTTATAATATAGATATCTCTTATCCAATTTCTCATGTCCAATATCTCTAATCCAATTTCTCTTGATAACATCCCTCTTTTATAATATGGATATCTCTTATCCAATTTCTCTTTTCCAATATCTCTTGATAACATCCCTCTTTTATAATATAGATATCTCTTATCCAATTTCTCTTGATAACATCCCTCTCTTATAATATAGATATCTCTTATCCAATTTCTCTTGTCCAATATCTTTTATCAAATTTCTCCTGCTAACATCCCTCTTTTACAATATAGATATCTCTTATCCAATTTCTCTTGATAACATCCCTCTCTTATAATATAGATATCTCTTATCCAATTTCTCTTGTCCAATATCTCTTATCCAATTTCTCTTGATAACATCTCTCATTTGTAATATAGATATCTCTTATCCAATTTCTCTTGTCCAATATCTCTTAGCCAATTTCTCTTGATAACATCCCTCTTTTATAATATAGATATTACATTTGAGGACTTTTTTGAATTGCTTTGTTGATTAGGACAAAGGGTTTGATAGAAAGACAGCTCATATTTAATCTTGAGGAATGGATGGATATGATTTGAGTTTGTGAAAAATTTTGGGGGGAAATCTTTATAATTTTGGGGAAAACTTTTTTTTGGGGAAAGCCGAGTTACTCCATTTAATTCACTTAAGGTCTCAAATGGGGGGCCATCAAATGGGGGGACCACAATAGGGGGACCACAATGCAACAGATGCAATTAGGAGGAGCACAATTGCATATGGACGTGGCTTGTTGGGCCATCAAAAACCACAATGAAGCAGAAGCTATGGACGCAGACATGCTATAGACGCGGGGGCTCCCAATAGACGCGGGGGCTCCCTATGGACGTGTGCATGTGGACCACAATGCCATCCCTTGTTTAATACAACAGAGGAAAAATTGTTAGTCTCTTTGAACGTGGAAAAAATTGTTGGCAAACCCAGGCGCGGCAAAGGCGCCTACGCCGAATTTGTTGTTCTACGCTGAATTTGTTGTTCTGCACCAAAGGTGCCCGTGCCGAATTTGTTGTTCTGTGTCGAAGGCACATGCGCGAATTTATTGTTCCGTGCCGAAGGCACCCGTGTCGCTAAATATTTTTACCTTAATTTGTTGTTCTTTTAAATTTTGGTTGTGTAAATAATTTTTTGGGTAACAAAGATTTCGCGGGGGAAAATTTTAAATGAACCGTGCCAGTTGGCACGGGTTAGACTTGTGTACATGTGTGGGCGTGCGTGTGGGCGTGCGTGTGTGTAAGTGAGTAAATTCATAAATGAAAAAAGACAGCTGTAGAAAAACCACTTCGGGGCAGGTCACATGAACGAAACGCCTTGGAGAGGCTTAGAAGCAGTCACCAAGTACAAGGATCGCCATGTGAAGAGCCCAAACACCAAAGCAGAGGCCACAAAAGACCTCAGAAACCACCAAGTACAAGGATCGTCATGTGAAGAGCCCAAACACTAAAGCAGAGGCCATAAGAGACCTTAAAAACGAAACCCTATTACAACCAGAGAGGACACACAGGTCCACAAAACCCCAAGCACCTGAAGGTTGAATATAGACCCCTACCCTAAGACAGAGGAGAACTCGGCTGGGACAAGACACATCCAGGACCAAAAGCCAACACATAAGTTCATACGACAATGTGGGACAACCGAGCCAAATAAGCACCCCGCAAGTGTCTGAAACTTCTCTTGGGAGGGGGAGGGCGAGAGGCCCGATTCTCCTCAATAATCTTCCTCGAATATTCAATTACCCATGCCAGTGGACCATGAGGACAGGGTGGACCAGCCGATTAGGAGGATGAGGCCACATGCGCAACGACCAACCCATAGAACAATGACTGTGGTAAGGAGTCTGACGCCAGGGAACCAGAGTCATCCACCAGGTGACCATCGACAAACGGCTGACCACGATCCACCCCACCACCACCAGGCACGAAATGCGGCACTGACCAATCCGTAACAATGAGATTCATAACCGCACCCCCAGGCTCATCAACAACGATCTCTTCATCGACATCGGACATATCCTCCACAACATCGATCCCGTTATCGAACATGGTTGTAGGAGCTTCATCTCCATCGACAGGGATGTGTTGCGGAGGACAAAGGGGGGAGGGATGGTGAACTACCAATAACCAGAGTTGCATCATTACCATCAACAACCAGCGAATGCAGTAATAAAACATCGGAAGAAAAATAACTGAAGATTGGGCTACTTACAGTCCCCAATAATAGAGGAGGGAGCAGGCCAACGCCAATCACCGTAGCATAAATAATATCGGGCTGCACAGCTACAGAAACTTTGCGCTATATAGAAAATTCATCACCAGTCTGCAAAAGCACATGATCACCATCGCCAGCGTAGTGATGGCCAGTGGTAGATAGGATAGGGGGAACCAATGACAATGAGGGCTCCACAAAAACCTGTCAGCAAACTAGTCGTCCTCAGCAACTAACTCAGGCTCAAAACCTGACATGTGACACCCAAAGACAAAAGGGCATATGCCAGCAAAAATCTCCAAAAAGGGAAAGGAAGACTTTTGTGCAAGGAAACGTAAAAGAAAAAGAGTGCAACTAGCAGTTCTAAAAATGATGACATGGCATGATATATTAATGAATGCAACAGTTTAAATATGAACATGATATGACACGTCGTAGAAAAAGCTACTAAACAATATTTCATTAAAATCAGTAAAACATGAGTTCGCGTCGTGCACAGGGTTTACGCCTTACAGCTGAAGTTGCTGATCGGGCACACTTGATGCTGAGGCTACTGCACGTAGGACAATGAGGGCTCAGAGGGCTGAGGCTGAGGCTGCTGCAAGTTGGAGACACCCACACAGGGCCATAGGCAGTCGGTGACAACAAATAGACCACGAGGGCCACTGGTCTAAAGAGGAATAGGACCTTCAACCTCAATATGTCGTGGGTTAGATGATAACAAAGGGGGGACTAAGTGGGCTCAAAAGATGGGAGTTGAGGCTACTGTAAGAGAAAGTTAGAGGGCTCAGAAGTGGTGTTGTCTGGTGGCTTCGAAGGCGATGCACACTGGGTGATGTCGTGGCCAAAGCATCGGCAATGGGAGTAGCGAGGGGGTCTTCTCTCATATTCGACAGGGATCTCCAAGAGAGTTTCGTCATGTAGCTTAACAGAGACCGAATCAAGGAAGCCAACGTTGGAATCAATTTCCACGAAGCAACAGGCAAAAGCCAGCCAGGAGGCAGATGCAGTGACCTCGTCGGTGAAGAGGGGATTACCAATAGCACTAGCTATCATCCCGATAATGGCGGTGGACCAAAGTTGAATGTGGACTTGGGGGAAGAGAATCCAAGAGGAATCACCGACAGGAGGTCACTGTTCAGCCCAATGTCAGGGGAATAACACCGGAGCACAACCAAACGACCATCAAACAGCCATGGCCCCCATAGAGGATGGCCAAGGAGTCCACATCATCATCAAACTAGAAGAAGAAAACGACATTTTCCTGAGTGTGGATGCAGATATCCCCTTTGATTTTCCAAGAATGACTAATCCAAGATTGGAGGTGGTCGTAATAGGGCCTGTCTCCCATAACGTAGCCCACTAAGGTGCAACAATTTCCTCATGGGGAATATCAACAACCACTCTCGACCCAGTGGATGTCGGGGTACTGAAATGAAGCTTGCAGTCTGGGGAGATATAAAGCCAATAAGAGCATATATCGCTATATGAGGGAGTTGTAGAGTAGGAAGAATGATGGATAGAAGGAATGGATCGGTGAGACAAAGGGTCGAACACCGTGCAAGCCCCCGGCTACCCCAACACCGAGGTGGAAGGGACCAAGCCAAGGAGGGATGCCTGCCTCCTAGGTTGCCCAGCAACAATCACATAGGGAGAAGAAGAGCCCAGGCACCCACTACCGCATGAAGCGCCCCTTCGTTCAGATGCACAAGCTTTCAGCACGACAGGAGAGAGCTGCTGCTGAAGGGGTTTAATGGACCCTCAGGGCATAAAATCTACGCCCGTCCTATGTCGGACAGACGATAGAAGCAGAAAAGGGCAGCGGAATAAAATTTCATTAAACTATTTAATGACAGTCCTAAGGATTTCATTAACCCTAGGCAGGAAAATCTACTATCTTGGTGTGGGTCCGAGCATCCCCAAAGACAGATCTAAACTACTGCAACATATATGAAATCATAAAATAAATGACATACCCGTCACTTCGCTACCGCGCGAAGAGTCGTTTTCAGCAACCTTTTCTTTACTCCCCGAAGTGAGCCAACTTCACACCTCCAAGACTGAACCACCCGAAGTGAGCCACACCGTGCCTTCGAGTCAACCACTTACCGAAGAAAATTTCACTTGAGCATGATCCGCGTCAAAGACTTTGGATCCGATCAAAACCTCCTCGTCATCTTGCTAGGGCTCGAACGGAGGAACGGAAGAATTTTAGGAGAAGGGAATAATTTTAAGTCTTAGTTCAAGCGTGCTCAAAACTTTTTGGAGCTACTCGAATCGAAGACTTGGTGTAATTTTCAAGGGGGATTAGCTCCTATTTATATAAGGATCAGGTCCCCCTTTCTTGTCTCACGAGCAATGTGGACTAAAGAAATTAGAGGCGAAAATTAATTTAATTTGCCTTACACTAAGGTCAAACTTTAGTGAATTTTATCTTTCTCACCGTTAAGCTTCGCAAGTGATATCATATATCAAATCGAAGAGCACTGAACAGTGAACGCATAGAAACAAACGGTGATCCATTCCGAGTTCATTTGACCCCTAAAACGAACGTTCAAAGTAGATCAAAAATCATGTGTTTCACAAAAAAACGCAGCAGCCATGTTAAATTAGGGGTTTTCCCTAACATGTGCCCCACCAGCAAGGCCCACCAGCTAGCTGGGCACACCTAGCAGGCACGCTAGCATTCTGGGCGAGCCCGCCCACTAGGCGGGCCCTGACCCGCCCGCTTGGGCGGCGGGCTCGACTCGCCTGGTAGGCGGGCTCGACCCACCCACCCAGACTGGGTGGGCTAGCCCAGCCCAGTTGGGCTGGGCCAGAACTGGGCTTGCCCAGTTCTGGCCTTTTGGGCTTTAACTAGTTCTAGCCTTTTGGGCTTTAACTTGAGCTTTTAGCTCCTTTTGAGCTGATTCCGGATCCATTTTAAACAAATGTTATTCAGTTAGCAAATCTGTTTTCATGACGTGCTATGGGGTCTCATTATTTGCCAAGTAATTGTAGTCCTAGCTGAAGCAGATTTGGTCTCACGGATACGGTTAATCCATCGATGTGTTTATTATTTGTTGAAGTGAACTGTGTGGTTATTTAGAGGTCCTACATAAATGATTGTGCTGTGGTGGAATGTTGCTATAAGCAAATCAATGATTGTTTCTAGCTTCTTGTGCATGTTGCTTTGTGATGATGTGATCACATGATTGCGAAACTTTTGATTGCAGTAAATTTTGTCTTTTCTTTTAATCTCTCTGTTGGCTAAGGGTTCATGCTGTTTTTGTGATGTTGACGGTTTACTAGATGCTTCTGTTTCTTCCTTTTGATGAAGTTTCAAGTCTAGGACTTTTTGAATACATGGGCCCATCGAACCTTTTGATTGCAGCAAATTTTTGTCTTTTCTTTTAGTCTCTCTGTTGGCTAAGGGTTCCCTGCTGTTTTTGTGATGTTGACGGTTTACTAGATGCTTCTGTTTCTTCCTTTTTATGAAGTTTCAAGTCTAGGACTTGTCAAATACATGGGTCCAGCCCATTAAGCAAGTAGATAAATTCTACCGGCTGGATGTAGACGGCCCATGGCCCATAACGTTTGGGTTGAATGAGCCAACCCAACCTCCTTCATAGCCCATTACTCTTGGGTTTGACAAAGTCAAATCTCCTCATTAAATGGCCCATTTTCATAACCTTAATTAGAGGAATGAATGGCCAGAATAAATGGAGGGGAGTTACTCCTTTTGGGGACTAATTCAAAGCCCACTAATGGGGCAATTAGTTGTCACCTAATGCGGGAGGAAGTTACAAGGCAAAAGGAGAGAGAATAAATATCTCTAGAAAGAAGGATAAGAGGGCCAGATCTACATCAAAGGCTAAGTACCATACAACACAACAATTTTCGTCTCCTTTCCTAATATCTCCCATATCGTCTTGCTCTATATGTTTTCAACCATTGGAGACTAATTTGAGCATCGGAGGGGAACCAGTCGGGCACCAACCCCGACCCCCAACAATCCTCTCATGTTGCAGGATTATTGAGATATAGCGAAGCTAGGGGAACATCCATCCATGGAGTCTGATTCTAGCTCATCTCGATCTGGAGACGCTCGGTCACGGGTCCTAATTCAATAACCGACGAGGCTCCACCACAGCAAGGGGCATTCTTCAGCCCAATCGACCGTTGACATCATTTTTGGCATCAATAGTTTGGCGTTGTCTATGGGAAAGTAGTCAACATCTCGTCATCAACGAGTATGTCGACTCAACCCAACGATCATAGGCCTAAGAGGACAATTCCCGAGGAGGCGTTAGGGATCACGCGTTTCCCTTCGATCGAAGCCGGCGCTACTCCTAGCTGAGAGCATCTCGCGGAAGGAAACATTTTCCTATTTTCTTTTAACGAATTTATGTTTTCCCTGCTTTAATATTTCAAACGTAATTTATGAATTCACATCGGTGTGACTTGATCCCAGTGTGATCAGAGGTCATATACTCAATATTTCCTTTGGTCACATCGATCTGTATGGTTACATTATGACATATGTTGAATGACGTTATTAGCATAAAGCCAACAAAATATTTGTATGCTGCTAATCCAAAAGCTGATGCTTATATTTTACCCCATCCTGTTAATTTTTCCATAGAGATCCGACCTGATCGAAGAAATTCCCATCGAGAGGTCCAACCTTCATCATGCCGACGGTGGAGATGCGGCCTCTTGATTCGACCTTCGCCCAACCTTCGTCCTCTACCCATCCTCTTCAGCGACTTCGTCTCCGGGCTTTGAACTCGAAGCTCCTCCACTCAGTCGAGAGGTACATGATGAGCTCAGCTGCTCGGGGATGAGCCAGCCTGTTCGAGCTTCTGATTTCATCGACGAGCTCTCCCGTGGGTCGGTCACCGCAATCCGAGCTACTGTTCGAGCCTCAGCTGATCCCGATTGAGTAAGGTCAGGGTGTCCAGACGTCAAGATCGAAATCATCGAATGTCCATCGACCCAGAACGAGCCTCACACCCAGCAATCAGACATCATTGAGGCTCGATAGATGTCGCTGGCTCAAAGATCAGACTTCAATCGTTTCGACCCAACAAACCTACGGCAACTCGCCATTGGGTTAGGGATGACCCAGCGCCCTAACCCTCCGTGAATATTTGAAGCTCGAGAAATTCCCTTCATGGGTCGTCGTTGGGTCAGGGATGGCCCAGCGCCCTAATTCTCCGGCACAAACTCCGGCATCCACCTCCGACTGTGCAACAGAGATCGATTAAGTTTTAGCTCCATCAACGATCTAATTCCACTGCTGATCCATCGACGGAGATCCCATCGTCACCTAACGAAGGAAGATAATCCAGATCGAGGTGCTCTTCGACGAAGATCAAACCGCCCCTGCTTTGTTTGACAGAGATCGGAGCGCCCATGCTTCGGTCCCTAGTTTGCTCCAACGAAGTAGCCCCAAGCGTCGCACCCTCTCTGAAGAAGCAGCCCAAGCATCGGATCCTCCTCGATAGGCTACCCAAGAGTTAGATTGCCTCCGTTGGTGCTGCCAGACTCACCCCAACATTCGATGTCGAGGCCTCGTCTGACTCTGCCCTCGTCGGAGAGGATCCGAGCTTGACTGGAGTCCCCTTACCGCGTGTCTAAGCTCATCTGATTCTGACCTTGTTGGAGCAGATCTGAGCTCGACTGGAGTTAGCCGACACTCTCCGACGTTCGTCTAAACCCGATTTGACGGTCGGATCACGCGCGACCCTCCTCAGGTCGAAAACGGCCTTGCTCGACCCATCCTCTTCGAAGCTCGCAACTCATAACCAAGGGATCATCGGAGCTTGACGCAAGCTTCCTAGCCTCGTCGGAGCTCGACCCATCCTCGCCCCAACGTCCGGGCTTCAAATCAACACCGGAGCTTGCCCAGACTTGCAGCCAACGGCGACGTCGAACGACCATCTCAGCACGCTCTGTTTGAACAAGGCAGAGCTTGACGAAGCTGAGACCACATCTTGAGCAGAGTTCGACCCAGCTGTCGACCCTCATTCTATCATCTTGAGGGGGAAATCGACCCACAACGTCGATCGAACTCCGACCCATGTCCGATCGAGGCAGATCCGAGCCTTCATCCTGAAAGGAGATCGACCTTCAAACTCTCTTGTCTCGGATCCCCTCCGATCTCAGATCCAACAGGGCGATCGACGCTCCTCCAAGCTCAGACCAGATTGTAGCTTGCCTAGGGCGGATCTCCTCCAAGCTCAGATCAAGCAGAGCTCAACTCCTTCAGCTAAGCATCACAAACCAGGGAGGGTGACTCAAGGGTGGAAGGTCACTTCCGATCGATCGGAATCACAATCACCGCTTCATCATCCCGAGCGGCCTTCCCTTTATGCTCCAGGAATGAATCAACTGGAGATGTTTGCAGATTCGTTGGCTTAATCAAGTCGTTTAATCTCAACTCCTTGCTCCGAGTTCCGATCGTATATTTGGGCCCTAAGGCCAAGCCTGAAGCATCGATCGATGTCCGTGCATCGTCGAGTCCTTCCAAAGTCGAAGCTTCCAAGCTTGACTTTTTTGGAAATTGGGCTACGACCCAAGAGGAAGCTCGAACGGAGATTCCCATTGTCAAAGCCTCGAGGCAGTCTGCTTCCCACTGCTAGACCCTCGTCAGAGAACGACCCTGGATTTCCACAATGAATCGCCATCTGAAGATCGAGCCTCTGTCGAACAGGGAGCTCTGACCAAGGAGGACACATCGAGCTGACGTCCGACCATTGAGAACTCAGATCCGACCTAGCTTCGGACTTTCGAGGGAGTTTCTCTCCTTTCATTTTTTCAAATCTTTAAATTTATGATCACATATGATGGCTCGGGTTTTGGTTTCTTCACTGGGACCCAACTAAACTATCAACCCAAGTTTCAGTGCCAAGCTCCGTGATCAGTCGATCGAGCTTCACTTACAAGCAATCGATCGAGCCTTAGTGACGAAATGTTCGATTGGGCTCCACTGTTTTGCCAGCATTATTGCCAAAATGGCTCATGCTACAAAGCCCAACATTCACGATGATTTGAAGCTCAACAAAAGTGAAAGAAACAAAGTGAGTAGTCACCGCCTGATCTAGGCCCCGTACCGAGCTAGGGAGGCTTTGACTATTTTTGGTCTCTCTGTCAATGCATTGCCCTACTGAGCCGCTACCTGAGCTCCAAGCTCTGTGTGGCCACCTCCTTCTGGGCATAAAAAGTTTGACAGAAACCTATCCAAGCTTTGACCTCCGAATCAGCTCGCCTAATTCTGTTCAAAGCCGGTGTTGACAACCATTTTCATCCCCGAAGGATGAGAAACCACGAACATGTCGTTTTCTATCCATCCCTACTCCAATTGAAATTTAAAATGTCTGGCAAAATCTTGCTTTAAAAACATTTTCTCCCTCGTTAGAGAGATGAATTCCGTACTTAGGGTCGCCATGCTTTGCGAGGCAAAAGCGAATCCAGGAATACCGCATCCAATCTATCCTCCCGCATTGTCCTCGCCGAGGCCAGCACCTCGATTCTTGGCTTCAACGTCCTCGACTATCTATCAGCAGGAAGCAACACCCGGCGTGAAGATGCTTTATTTGAGGCGAGGACGATCCAGGCGGAAGGACGAGAACGACCCTAATCAGGCATCAGTCATAAGCCGAAGGACCACCCCCTTGCAACTGATCGACCTTCATTTAAGGTGTCAGCTGTAAGCCGAAGGGGCCACCCCCTCACAACTGAACGACCTTCATTTAAGGCGTCAGCTGTAAGCCGAAGGGTATACCCCCTTGCAATTGAATGAACTTCATTCAAGGCGTCAGCCGTAAGCCGAAGGGGCCACCCCCTTGCAATTGAACGGCCTTCATTTACGTCGTCGGTCGTAAGACAAAAGGGTTATGCCCCTCGCTATCAAACGACCTTAATTTTAGGCATCAACCATAAGCCGAAGGGGCCACCCCCTCGTAACTGAATGACCTTCATTCAATGCATCAGCCATAAGCCGAAGGGCTACCCCCTTGCTACTGAACGACCTTCATTTACATCGTCAGTCGTAAGACGAATGGGTTATGCCCCTCGCTACCGAACGACCTTCATTTAAGGCGTCAGTTGTAAGCCGAAGGGGCCACCCCCTCACAACTGAACGACCTTCATTCAAGGCGTCAGCCGTAAGCCGAAGGGGCCACCCCCTCACAACTGAATGGTCTTCATTCAAGGCGTCAGCCATAAGCCAAAGAGGCCACCCCCTCGCAACTGAACGACCTTCATTTATTTCGTCGGTTGTAAGATGAAGGGGTTACACCCCTCTCTACTGAACGACCTTTATTTAAGGCATCAACCATAAGCCGAAGGGGCCACCCCCTCATAGCTGAACGACCTTCATTTAAGGCGTTGACCGTAAGTCGAAGGAGCCACCCCCTCACAACTGAACGACCTTCATTTACGTCGTCAGTCGTAAGCCGTGTTGGATCTCGATCTAAGCCTAGATGAGGGGGGTAATAGGCTAATAAAAATTCTCTTGCAACCCACGAGTAATCACACGCAGTTATATCAGATTCGGAGTAAATAAAAAGCAAGCACAGATGCACAACAAATTTACCCTGGTTCGGTCGTCACCACGACATACGTCCAGCCCCCAAAGCAAATAATAGATTAATAATATAACAGGTACAAACTTAATAGCTAGAGAACACATGTCTCTACACTCACCAGGCTCTCAGTACACCACTCACTATGTTCAACAAAATTAATCCTAGTATAAGCTTTCTATTGGCTAGTCCCAACTAGCCAAGTCTCTCTTGTCTAGCACCCACTAGACAAGACCCCAAAACATATATCAATGATAAAGTTTTCCCTACAAATATCGCTACTACTACACAAATATAATAACAAAGAGTTTAGAGAATCTCAGTTAGTGTAGCGGTAGTCGTCTTTGTCAATCAGCTCAGGTCAGATCGTATCGGACAGGATATAGTCGCCAACGTTATGTCCTCGCCTCTGGAAATTACGGCCTAGGATGAAGTTGCGCAATGTATGAACTCCCCTTGTGCAATATGGCTCTCCTTCTAGGTTGCGTAATGTGTGAAGTTGATGGCTTGGAGTCCCTTGCTCTTGGAGATGGAAGCTTGATCCTTGGTACTTGCACAACGAAGAGATACTCCTCCCTTTGATGTTGTGGCCTAGGAATAGGACCAATAACTTGCGGCCTATGTGACTTTGCTTGGAGAGGATGTTGCGGCTAAGAGCTCTTGGAGATGATTTGAAAGTTTTGGCCTTGGATGTGTAACTTGCGCAAGGAGTATGGCAATTGGATCTCTTGGCAATGGAGGAAGGAGGTTGCACAAGTTTTCTTTGGCAAGGGGGAAGAGGAGCTCTTTGGCTTGGCTTTGAAGATGCTTGCAATGGGGAAGATAATAAATGGAACTTTGTGCAAGGAGATGAGGCAATGGATTTTTTGCTCTTGGGTTCAAGCTTACGGCCAAAGAGATGATGTATGGCTTCTTGCACAATATGGATGTCTCCTTGCAAGGTTGCGGCCAAGGGCTTTCCTCTAGGTTTTTGGCCGAATTTCTTTGGTTGCCTCTCTCTCAAAATCTCTCTCTTTGAGTATGTGTTTATATAGGAGACGATGGGATATGATAGAATCAATTAGAATCCCATAATTGATGGAGGTTGGAAGGAATCCTAATTTGATTAGGATTTGAATGAATCTCTTTGGATATGGAGTTTGAATATGGATGGCTATGTAATTGAATTTGAGTAGCTAAAAGATTTGAATTGGATCTCATTTAATCACCTTTGATTTGCATGAGATTCTCCATATCTCTCCATCTTTGACCAAGTCTTCAATTCGCATGGCATTAAGATTTGAATGTTGCACCTATTGATTTGAATCAATTCAAATATGGATTTGAATTGATTTTTTCCTTATCTCCCCATCTTTGAATTAGTCTAATTTTTGTAGCCATTATCTCCATCTTTGACTTAGTCCACTTGGCTAATGCATGGCATATTCTCCATCACTTTTACTTAGTTTCCCTTTGTGTATTTGCGAGAGTGCCATTCCTGAAAACACTAAGCACACACATTAAATCGTTCACACACGTTTGTTATCATCAAATACGAAGTCATCGATCGTTGTATCCAACTACACGTTGTATCCAACAAGACGATGTGCTAGCACCCTCACAACTGAACGAATCTAGTTAGTCGTCGGCAGTAAGACGAAGGGGCCGTACCCCTCGCAACCGAACGAATCTCCTCGTCATCATTCATAAGCCGATGGGATAGCACCCTCGCAACTGAACGGCTCTACTTAGCCATCGACCATACGACAAAGGGGCCATAACCCTCGCAACCGAACGACTCTCTTTATCGTCAGTCATAAGCCGATTGGATAGCACCCTCGCAACTGAACGGCTCTACTTAGACATCGGCCGTAAGACGAAGGGGCTGTACCCATCGCAACCGAATGACTCCCCTCATCGTCCGTCGTAAGCCGATGGGCTAGCACCCTAGCAACTAAACGAATCTACTTAGTCGTCGGCCGTAAGACCAAGGGGCCGTACCCCTCGCAACTGAACGACTCTACTTAGTCGTCGGTCGTAAGACAAAGGGGCTGTACCCCTTGCAACCGAACGACTCTCCTCATCGTCAATCATATGCCGATGGGCTAGCACCCTCGCAACTGAACAGCTTTACTTAGTTATCGATCGTAAGACGAAGGGGTCGTACCCCTCGCAACCGAACAAATCTCCTCATCGTCAGTCGTAAACCGATGGGCTAGCACCCTCGCAACTGAATGGCTCTACTTAGACATCGACCGTAAGACGAAGGGACCGTACCCCTTGCAACCGAATGAATCCCATCATCATCAGTCGTAAGCCGATGGGCTAGCACCCTCGTAACTGAACGACTCTACTTAGTCGTCGGCCGTAAGACGAAGAGGCCGTACCCCTCGCAACCGAACGACTCTCCGTGTCGTTAGTCGTAAACCGATGGGCTAGCACCCTCGCAACTGAACGACTCTACTTAGTCGTCGGTCGTAAGACGAAGGGGCCGTACCCCTCGCAACCGAACGACTCTCCTAGTCGTCAGTCATAAGCCGATGGGCTAGCACCCTCGCAACTGAATGGCTCTACTTAGTCGTCGATTGTAAGACGAAGGGACCGTACCCCTCGCAACCGAATGACTCTCCTCATCGTCAGTCATAAGCCAATGGGCTAGCAACCTCGCAACTGCATGACTCTACTTAGACGTCGGTCGTAAGACGAAGGGGCCATACCCCTCACAACCGAACGACTCTCATTGTTATCAGCCGTAAGATGAAGGGGCCGTACCCCTCGTAACCGAACGACTCTTATTGTCGTCAGTCGTACGCCGATGGAACCAACCCCTCACCACTGAAAGACACAACTTTCGTCATCGGCCGTAAGCCGAAGGGGCAACATCCTTGCCACCGAACGACATTTCTTCACTGACTGGTTCAAAATGTTGTAGTGATATTTCCAAGTATAGGAAGTCGGTCAAGTAGTAATCCTGGTCAGTCCAGGGTCGTATTCCTCAGGGAAAAACTAATCTACAAATTTTACAATCTGAAATTAAGTGTGAAAACTATTTGGTGAAATATAAACCACCCTTTGAAGCTAAATTTTTGTTTAAGTTTTGATTTGGGGTAAAAAGTGTACTAAAATTTACGAAAGTAAATGACGTAAAAACGATATGGTAAAAGTGTGTGTGTTGTGTTTTTGTTAGTGTTGTAGGATATCATACTTAATCATTCTCCATAGATAACTCAATTCCATCATCCATGCCAACGTATGTGGATCGGATGATTTAACTTTAAAAGAACGGTGATTTTATAGCAAATTACATTAACGTTGAATCGGTCGTTTTTCTAAACAATAAAGTATAACTAGATGAGCCTTGTGGTTCATCACCCTCCTTGGGCCCCTCTATGGGTTTGTGCACGTAGACGATGTCTCGCGGCATGTCATCCTAAGTGGATTCCTCTCGGATAGCGCATAATTAATTAAGATAGCAAAAAACGACATATTTAACGTTTTCGATTAATACAAGTGCTATGAATACATGATACATGAAACCAAGCAACACTAACTATTACACAACACACTCACAATATTTTCAGCCACTCATGGTAACAAAAACAACAAATATTATTGATAAGAACATGATTTTAATACAAACTCTAATACAAAACTAATTAAAACATAGAAAAATGGAGAGTTTTCACCCAAAATGATGCCAAAACAATGCCAAAACGTCTTCAAATCTTTCCCACAGTTGCTCTAGCTCCTCTGGAGTTTCGGGGAGAAGCCCCCAACTCAAATTTCGCTCAAAACTGAGCTTGGATGATCAAGTTATGCTCAAAACCCCCTTAAATAGGCTTTAAAATGCCTATTGGGCTAGCGGGTTGCGGGTTGCGGAACCCGCAACTCGGCCAGCTGTTCAAAAAGGTGGGCATCGGGTCGGCAATGGCAGGCGGCTGCCCGCTTTGACTGGCTGGTGGCCGCCCGCTTTGACTGGCGGGCTGTCGCCCGCCAGCATTATAAAGCCACCCGCGTTGCGGGCGGCAACTTCCGCCCGCAACACGGGCGGAAGCTGACACCAGCTGGCGTCAGCGATTTATTTTTATATTTTTTAAAGACCCATTCTTGGCCTTTTAATTCCCAACAAGTGCATCCGACGTCCGAAAAATATGGAAAAATAGCCGTTGGATTCGGAAAATTGCAAGCTTCATCTCAAAATATAAATGAGACAAAATTAGGCCATAAATGGTATTTTGTGTATAAACAAGCGATATGCTCTAATATTAAATGATATTACAAAAATACACATATTAAAGACAAATTAGACATTATATATGCGCAAAATACAGTCAAATGAGTGGTAATAAACGTAATATTCTCCCAAAATCACTCCCCAACTAGATTTTTGCTAGTCTCTTAGCAAAATAATCGAATATTCCAAAAATATGTTATACACCACATATAAGCTTAAAATGAATTAAGAATAATATTACCCAACAAAGTTCAATAACTATCATGGGTTTTCATGGACTAATGCAAAAATTCACGATTTTATCTCAATCCACACATATTCAGTATCACACAAATGCAATTGTTTAATCAATTCGGTAATCAAGTGTCCTAGCTTGTAAATTTTCTAGGATTAGGCCATCACAATACCCAAATCATAAGATTATGATCTTGAATCCACTTAAAATATCTCTGTTAGTTCTTGGGTTCAAGACTAACATTGTTTTGATGATGATTAATACATTATGTTAGTGTGCTAATCAATCTTATGATTTAGTCTCAGTTTATCTTATGATTATATGTTGATGAGACAACACATAATCCTTGGAGGATATTTCAAGGGATATCTTAAAGACCTCCAAGAGTGATGGAGTGCTCAAGCTTGGATGAAGTCATGAAGATCATCTAATGAAGCCAAAGCTTGGAGCATGATGATGGATGGACATCTCGAGGAGCAATGACAAAGCTTGGAGCTTGATGAAGGGAAGCTCATCAAGGAGTGCCAAAGCTTGGAGATGATTTAGGAGCATCAATGTATCATGAGCTTGAAGACTTAGATTCTAGGAGATGCAATTTGTAATCCATGTAATTTCAATTACTTGCATTTCTCTTTTTGAGTCTAGGATTATTGTAATGCCGTGATAGATAGTCATACTCTCATGCATATGCATATAACCATCTTTGTGAGACTTAGGTTTATCATAGAATCCAACCCAATAGGTTCATCTTGCCCAAAGACTCAATTGGAGTCTCTGGCTCTCCAACATTTGCTTGATGAAGGTTTTACAGTCGACTGTGTGATTCCAGTCGCCTGTCGAGCCTTCTACAGTCGATTGTGGTGCACAGCTCAAGTCAACTTTTTTATTGAGTCTCCTTGAGCTTTTCGCATCAGTCGACTGATGTTCAATTTACAGTCGCCTGTGTTTCTACAGTCGCCTGTGAATTGGTCGACAGTCAACTGTGCGCTTCTTGCATTTTCTGGCTTCATCCCAATTTGCAAGACAGTCAACTGATGAAGTATTTACAGTTGCCTGTGAAATGGTCTTCAGTCGTCTGAAAGGCGTAAGTACGAAAGTTGCAGCTCTCTTTGTTTTATTTCCATCCCTGTAGCAGTCGCCTGATGAAGGATATACAGTCGACTGTCTGTTATACAGTCGCATGTGTAGTCTTCTACAGTCGACTGTCCTGGCTCAGATTATAGACGTTGGGATTTTTCTAGCTGTTGAACAGTCGACTATCATTTGTTCATCAGTCGACTGTCTGTGCCGTAAACTGCCAAAATCTAGCCGTTGCATATTTCTTCCCTATGGGTTTCTGGCTGGTTTTATGGGCTATTCATGGCTTCCTATATATAGGAGTTGGCTTAGTTCATTTAGAACTCTTGGTTAATATTGAATATCTTTGTGAATCAATAGCCACTCCTAATCTCCCCCATTCCCTCATTAGAGCTTCAATCTTATGCTATAGCATCTAAGCTCTAGGGAATTTCTCCAAGGGATTTCAATCTCATTCCTTTTCTTGGAGAACATCTTTCTTCTCTTCATTTCATACAGTCAAGTGAGAAGTGTTTGGATTCATTCCTAAAAGAGAGAAAGATCATCAAGTGCAATCAAAGCCTCATCCCAAGCACTTGAGTTTCACTTGCATGCCTTCTTATTCACATTGGTAAGATCATATCAAGGCATAGGTAAGTGTTATTTCGTTTCACCTTTGTGATACCCCTAATTCTCTTTATGGGAATTAGTTACTCTCTTTGTGAAAGTTTGGTTCTTTCTGTATGAAAGAACAAATCCTCTGTGTGAGGTATCTCTGTGTGAGATTGTATTCACTTCTCTGTGTGAGAATTATAGTGAATATTGGTGTGGCTGGACGTACCCAAATTTTTGGGAATCAGGGTAAAATCCTTGTGTTTGCGTTTGTTGTTGAGCATACTTTTTAATTTCCGCTGCTTATTGTGCTTTAATTTTAGTAACTTTTAATTAAGCACTTTGCTTGCCATTACACTATTTACCCCCCCTCTAGTGTGTGTGTAGCCCCGCAGGGTCCCTTACAATCTCATCTCTTTTTTTCATTTTCTCTTTCTTCTTCTTTTTTTCTCTTTTTTAAATAACATTTTAGAGCAATCCATGTAACGAGCGTTAGGTCAATGACTCCCAAACCAGATGGTTTTAGGGTATTAGGTTTTGAAAAACCCCTCAGACTTAATAACTCGGAATCTCTGAAGATTATTATGCACTCTCCCATACTTCATTTTTCAACGCGAATCCACAATGCTTCCTGAGGCACGAGGACCCGGCTACTAAATGGGAGCTAGAAGAACTGTGCATTTTATTCATTTGTACTCTTTTTTTGGGTTTTTTGATGATCACTCTGTATTTTACACCTTTTTTCTGCATGTTTGCATGCCATTTAGATCGCTCAAATCGTGTTTTTCACGTTTATTCGACAATATTGCGATGCTTTTCACGATTTGTTGTTTTTGTCGTATTTCAGGAGATTTGGAGTGATTTGGAGTGATTCTGAGATGCACCCACTCCGGAGTGTCACCGACAACTCTCTTGAGGGGTATTTTGCGATTGGAGAGGAGTGGAAGAGGAAAGAACGTTGTAGGAGCGACGAGGAGGCAAAAATATGAAGTTTGGGCACTTTGAGCATTTCACTCGGCCGAGTGAAGGTGTCACTCGGCCGACCATCGGAAGCCCGCTCGGCCGGCCAGATCAGACACGCAACAGAGCTATATCAGCGTGCACTCGGCCGAGCATCGCCATGTCACTCGGCCGAACCACGGATAACCACTCACCCGAGTGGCGTCAAGACGGCGGCAGCAAAAATCCCAGACTTACTGTTTTTATACAGTCAATTTCCGAGTCGCGGTCCGCCCGAGTGACAAACGACGTCCACCCGAGTGACAAATGACGTCCGCCCGAGTGACTAAAGGCCGTCCGCCCGAGTGACCTCCGAGGAGACGACCCCCGAGACCCCCAACTCTATGTTTTTGTACAGGGTTCGTCACTCGGCCGAGTGATATTTCTCACTCGGCCGAGTGAGCCGTGCTGCCTGTAGCGTAAACTGCGATTTTGAGGCTGCGCAGGGGCATTTTCGTCAGGGTTTTTTGGGTGATTTTGGGGGGTATTTAACCCCAGTTTTTAACCTAGTTTAGAGAGCTTTTTCAGAACTTTTTGCAGCCTTTTTAGATTAACTTTTTAGGGATTAGATTTAGCTTTTGGGGAGGAGAGAAAAGGGAGATTTTGTTGGATGCTATCTTGTTCTTCATTGGTTTGTCTCTCTTTCTCTCAAAAACTCCATTTTATTGACTTGTTGAATATTGCTATGAATTCCATTCATTTTACTTGTGAATTTCTATTGAGCTTGATTATGAATTGTGAGTAGTTCATCGTCTTAGGGCGTAGGGATGAACCCTACGAGCCCAATTTCGAATTTGTGATGAATTGGTGAAACTATTGCTAGGATTGATTAGGGTTAGTTTGGGATTGGTATAATACGAATAGCTAGGGATTCATACCGATTGGGATTTGCAAGAGATTGGATCCCAATTCGATAGGAAGCCCTAGATATTCGAATTGGGTTGCAATTGAATTTCTCCGGAATCGGTTTGCAAGAGATTGGACCGAAACTAGGGTTTTCGATTGAAATTCTATACCAATACCCGTTTGCAAGAGATTGGACGGGTAGGAACTATCCCAACGTAGGTCGTAGCTCGAGTTTGCACGAGAGTGGGCTCGAGATACGATTGAACGATGATGTTGTTCTTCACGCTAGTTTGCCTAGGTTAGGGTTTGCAAGAGATTGGATCCTACCCTAGGTTGGCTATAGACCGGAAATAGCGCGAGAGCGTGAGCTTGGTTCCACATTTAGTTGCAACTAGTTCACCCAAGTTTCAAGTCTAGCAATTGTGAAACCTACGAATCACAATGATGAGATACGGCAAGTAGCGGGGATTCCCTATCCCCTAAGCGTCTTTATTAATTTGTTATTTCTTTTATACATTTGAACGACTGTGACCGCATATTTGCGAACATTTCTCGACTTTTCCTATAGCCAGGTGATTGAAGAAGACACTGTTATTAAGACTCCCTGTGTTCGATACCCGCTCGCCGCTACACCGTGCGCTTGCGGTAAGACTACAGTGTCGCCGCTCCGGGACATGTATCTGGGGCGCGATCATTTGACATGAGACATGTTTGAGTAAAATTCTTCATCACTTACTAAGCATCAAGCCTGTGTATGTGGTTGGCCATTATCCTATGAATTTATAATTTTCTTCACATAATTACCAATTCATAAACGCATACGTGACATGAAATTGCCTAAACCAAACAATAGTTTCATGAGATTACAATTGCGGATACATGCACTAATTTACATGAAAGTCATGATAATTTAAAATTCTATGCAGGGGTAAAACATTCTTAATCTATTTTACAATAATGAATATAGGTGTTCAATTAAAGACGATGGAATTTCCACTTCAAAGGGCTATAAAGATGGTTTTGGTGAGAAACACAGCTTCCTTATTATATTATTCAAACATAGGCAAACTATTATTTTTTTTATTTTTGATTTTTTATTTTTGCAAACTTGTAAATGCAAACAAACAACATTTTTAAATGCAAACTATATATATTGTTTATGCAAAACATATATGATATATTGTTTACTACTTCCTCCCCCCAACTTAAAATGAACATTGTCCTCAATGTTTAAAGGGTAGTAGAATAACATATGAAGATCAAAATATGTGAATGCATAAACAAATAACGTCCCTTTCAAATATATATAACGACGTATAAGGGTAAAAAGGAAGAGATCACCGTAGCCTCCCAAATGGAGGATCACAGATATCTATCGGTGGAGGAATTTGTTCCAAAATCTCCTTGCATATATCCTCCGTTAGTGCTCGAGATAGAGATGCCAAAGGCAATTGTGTAAAAGTTGGCATCCAATAAGGCTAGGCGTCGCGTATGGTGAAGGTATTGTCTACATCTCAAAAGGAGGATCCAGAATCTCTAGCGAATGTGGCATCTGCTTGATCAACTCTGTGCGCACTTCAGCCACCTGCTGCAAAGCTAGGCCTCCACCGGCCTCCTTGAATTCCAACAATGCAAGTCCCAGCATTTTCGTGTCTTTTGGAAGACGAGCTGCATCAATCCAAGCATTATCCTCATGCCTTGCAGCAAAAGCGTTCCATAACGGGTCGTTATAATAAATAAAAGAGTTTAACTTCAAACGACGACACTCTGAATCTATCATATATGCGATTGAAATTTGTGATTCAGAAATGTAGGACATGAAATTGTGGAAACATCTCTGATATGTGTCGCTACACACGATGTGATACTCTGCCTCAGGAGGAGGAGGAAGCATCTTCAGAAGTGGATCTGGAGGGTAAAACAACGCTGGCTCAGTGTGGACCATCTCGCAATCTCTATCAATTGCCTCTTGTGGTGAAGGAAGTGGGAACTGCTGCACTGAAGTAGGAAGAAGGTATGGCTCAGTCTCCATCTTGGTCTGTAAGCTCGCTCCCTCGCACATATCCTCCTCCTCATCATCAAAGTAGATTCCTTCATGGTCAACACGCACCACATCATCCATTTCCTCTTGCTCCTCAAGATATGGTCGTTCAACTTCTTTCATTTGGCTCCATTGCACCCCATCAATATATTCTTCAAGTTTTTCCAGAGGGTCGCATTGGAATGAGCCCACAGACGGAACCTCAGGCCGACCGTGGACCTGTTGGAGTGCAACCTCATAATCAGCTAGATCATTCAAGTACCAACATGCTTCCTCGGTCGAATAAGCAAAGAATTCCCTATTGCAACTCGTCTGCACAAAATCCCGCACAGAAGGCAGTAATCCAGTGTAGAAGATTTGTAGAAGATGATCACCGTGGAAGCTGTGGTGTGGACATGCAAGCATCAAATCATTGAACCTATACCAAGCTTGATAGTATGCTTCCTCATCAGTTTGAGCAAACCTCACTATATGATGCTTTGTGGCCTACCGCCTCTATATCTGCTCAAAGAAAATAGGAAAAAAATACTCGAAGAAATTCAGCCTGAAACGACAAACAAGTAGAATCTGAGTCAAGAGTCAATGTTTCAAACCAATGCTTAGCAAAATCTCTCAAAGAATATGGGGAGTATCTAAGAAATAAGTCATCAATGCATGCATTCCCACCGAATAAAGTGCGGCATATCATTTCAAACTTTTGTCAATGTAAATGTGGGTTCTCCTACTCCGCACTATGGAAAACTGGTAGGATTTGAATCAACCCTGTAATAAAGTCGGAAACGATTACATCACTATCAATATCACGATCCATTAAATTTTTTTTGTTTATATAAAGAAAATTAAAAATATAAAGAAAAGTAAAAATATAAAAAAAACAAACTGACTTAAAAATTGTAAAAGAAAGAAATTTTAAATCACACACTCAAGATGGGACACTCTAACCAAACATCCAAAATCAATAATAAAAACTAGTTATAGAAAACGTAACATAAAAAATGAATTACAAAAAAAAGAAAAAAATTGAAAATATGGATATACAAAGAATATATACACAAAAAGTGGACAAATCTCACCAAAATTTCGAAGCTAATTAGAAATTGTAAAAATTATAGACCGTTATCCCCGGCAACGGCGCCAAAAACTTGACTGGTTCAAAATGTTGCAGTGATATTCCCAAGTATAGGAAGTCGGTCAAGTATTAATCCTGGTGAGTCCAGGGTCGTATTCCTCAGGGACAAGCTAATCTACAAATTTTACAATCTGAAATTAAGCGTGAAAACTATTTGGTGAAATATAAACCACCCCTTGAATGTGAATTTTTGTTTAAGTTTTGATTTGAGGTAAAAAGTGTACTAAAATTTACGAAAGTAAATGACGTAAAAAACCGATACGGTAAAAGTGTGTGTGTTGTGTTTTCGTTAGTGTTGTAGGATATCATGCTTAATCATTCTCCATGGATAACTCAATTCCCTCATCCATGTCAAGGTATGGGGATCGGATGATTTAACTTTAAAATAACGGTGATTTTATAGCAAATTACATTAACGTTGAATCGGTTACTTTTCTAAACAATAAAGTATAACTAGATGAACCTCGCGGTTCATCACCCTCCTTGGGCCCCCTCTACGGATTTGTGCACGTAAACGATGCCTCGCGGCATGTCATCCTAAGCAGATTCCTCTCGGATAGCGCATAATCAATGAAGATAGCAAAAACGACATAGTCAATGTTTTCGATTAATACAAGTGCTATGAAGACATGATACATGAAACCAATCAACACTAACTATTACACAACACACTCACAAGATTTTCAGTCACTCATGGTAACAAAAACAACAAATATTATTGATAAGAACATGATTTTAATACAAACTCTTATACAAAACTAATTAAAACATAGAAAAGTGGAGAGTTTTTACCCAAAACAATGCCAAAACATCTTCAAATCTTTCCCACAGCTGCTCTAGCTGCTCTGGAGTTTGGGGGAGAAGCCCCCAACTCAAATTTCTCTCAAAACCGAGCTTGGATGATCAAGTTATGCTCAACACCCCCATAAATTGGCTTTAAAATGTCTATTGGGCTTGCGGGTTGCGGGTTGCAGAACCTGCAACCCGGCCAGCTGTTTAAAAAGGCAGGCGGCGAGTCGACAATGGTGGGTGCTGCCCGCTTAGTCAAGGTAGTCGGTCGCCCGCTTTGACGGGCGAGCTGTCGCCCGCCAGCATTATAAAGCAGCCTGCGTTGCGTGCGGCAACTTTCGCCCGCAACACGGGAGGAAGCTGACGCCAGCTGGCGTCAGTGATTTATTTATTTTAAATTTTTTTCTTTTTTAAAACCCATTCTTGGCCTTTTAATTCCTAGAAATTACATCCGACGTCCGAAAATATGGAAAAATAGCCGTTGGATTCGAAAAATTGCAAGCTTCATCTGAAAAATATAAATGAGACAAAATTAGGCCATAAAATGGTATTTTGCGCATAAACAAGCGATATGCTCTAATATTAAATGATATTACAAAAATACACATATTAAAGACCAATTAGACATTATATATGCGCAAAATACAATCAAATGAGGGGTAATAAACGTAATATTCTCCCAGAATCATTCACCCGACTGATCGACAAAAGTTTATTCTTTCTCTCGATTGAATATATCAACCGACCTCAACCTTCACAATCGGTTGAACTCTGATGATGGGGGCCATTGTTGAATACATGGGCCCAGCCCATTAAGCAAGTAGATAAATTCTACCGGCTGGACATAGACGGTCCATGGCCCATAACGTTTGGGTTGAATGAGCCAACCCAACCTCCCTCATAACCCATTACTCTTGGGTTTGACAAAGTCAAATCTCCTCATTAAATGGCCCATTTTTATAACCTTAATTAGAGGAATGAATGGCCAAAATAAATGGAGGGGAGTTACACCTTTTGGGGACTAATTCAAAGCCCACTAATGGGGCAATTAGTTGTCACCTAATGTGGAAGGAAGTTACAAGGCAAAAGGAGAGAGAATAAATATCTCTAGAAAGAAGGAGAAGAGGGCCAGATCTACATCAAAGGCTAAGTACCATACATCACAATACTTTTCATCTCCTTTCCTAATATCTCCCATATCATCTTGCTCTATATGTTTTCCACCATTGGAGACTAATTTGAGCATCGGAGGGGAATCGGTCGGGCCCCAACCCCGACTCCCTAACGATCCTCTCATGTTGCAGGATTATGGCCGACATCCATCCGTGGAGTCCGATTATAGCTCATCTCGATCGGGAGATGCTCGGTCGCGGGTCTCAATTCAATAGCTGACGAGGCTCTACCACCGCAAGGGGCCTTCTTCAGCCAATCGACCGTTGACATCATTTTTTGCATCAACAGGACTGCATCTCTTTTTTTCAGTTGAAGGAGTTGGTCCAGGTATATGAGATGCTGAGTGACACTGAGAAGTGTGAGATATATGATCAATATGGTGAGGATGCACTCAAAGAAGGAATGTGCGGGGGCGGTGGCCATGATTCTTTTGATATCTTTCAATCCTTCTTTGGTGGAAGTCCATTTGGAGGCAAGAATTTACCTTATTGTCTTTTATAATGTTTGCTTTTATACATTGCAAATGGATGAAATTGTTCATGTCTTAATTTCTCTCCACCTGTTAAATTTTTGTGGTGGTCAGGAGGTGGTAACATTCATGGGTGTAGGTTGAGGAGAGGGAGGATGTTATCCATCCTGGAAAGTTTCCATGGAAGACCTTCACAATGGGACATCGAAGAAGCTGTCTCTTTCACGAAATGTCATATGCTTGAAGTGCGAAGGGTGAGTCTTTTTCCGCCATGTTGTTTGGTATCATATATATGGTAGGCTGATAGGGCCAGATTTCTTATCATCTACTTCCATTGTCTAGGAAAGGGTCGAAATCTGGTGCTTTAATGAAATGCTCATGGTGCCAAGGTTTTGGCATGAAAGTCTCTATCCGTCAGCTGGGACCTGGTATGCAACAAATGTAGCATCCTTCTAATGAGTGCACGGGAATTGGAGAGACCATCAGTGACAAGGACAAGTGTCCATAATGCAAAGGTGAGAAGGCTGTGCAGGAGAAGAAAGTCTAAGAGGTGGTTATCGAAAAAGGGATGCAGAATGGCAGAAAAATTACCTTTCATGGGGAAGCAGATGAATCGGTATGTTAACCTTGGTTTGTCGGTTTGTTACTTTATTTTTTGGGTTTCTTCTTGGTTACTAACTTGTTTTTGTTTTGCTATGCTGTAGCCAGATGTAATTACATGTGATATTGTGTTTGTCCTCCAGTAGAAGGATCATCCCAAGTTCAACCGAAAAGGCGATGATCTCTTCTATGAAAGAATGCAATTTAGCCAGTGGGAGCATTCGACCCCCCTGGGCCTTGCTGATGACCCCGAGGCATTTACAGAGTTGAAGGTGAAGGAGATCAAGAATGGCCGGCTGGCCATGTTCTCCATGTTTGGATTCTTCGTGCAGACGATCGTCACCAGCAAAGGGCCAATCGAGAACCTGTTCGATTATTTGGAGAACCTCACCAAATTTTGTTCCTGTCAAGTGAGGTTGATGATGAAACTTGGATTCAAGGATGTGTAACAGCATGACTGAGGAGCATGTGTAACAGTATGATGAAAAATTGGTTCATACCAAGTCTTGTTGATCCAATCTTGATTGTATGATTTTTCCACTTGAGGATTTCTAATGATATTTTGGCAGAAAACCTGCTAGTCTTATGAGGTGTAAGTTGTGTGTCTTTCTTGTATCATCTATTAATAATTAGTTTTAAAAAATGTATCTTCTCTTGTTCGATATATTTTATTATGTGTGTTTTATTGTTAGTAATATGCTGATTAATGTTTGAGAGGTTGTTTTAGAATCAAGAGAATGTTGGTAATGGTTGAAATGAGATTAATATTCTGGCATGAAGTAATATTTTGATAGTTTAATTTTTTTAAAAAAATTAAACTATAGCCACGGAAAATCCGTGGCTAATTCTTATTAGCCACGGCAAGGCCGACAGACTGGATGTGGCCAATTAACATTAGCCACGGATTTTCCGTGGCTAATTTTTAACATTAGCCACGGATTTTCCGTGGCTACTCTTTAGCAACGGAATTTTCTGCCACGGCCCATTTCGTGGCTAATGAAAAAATTTATCCCATGGCCATATGAATCACATTATCCACGGACATCCGTGGCTAATGTTCCTGTCTAATGTATCCGCCACGGATTGCGTTTCATTTGCCACTGAATTTTTTGCATTCGCTACGCCACTTTCTGTCACGGACTATTAGCCACAGATCAAATTTCTAAAAATCCGTGGCTAATGCTAATTATATATCCATGGATTTCATGGCATTAGCCACGGATTTGTCTGTGGTAATGTCCAATTTTCCAGTAGTGATGCTCCTAATGGTAAATACATTTCACATGATCGTGATCATCATCTCGATATATGTTGGGCAGGTCCACGAAGCAGGAAGGAACATTTCGCGATAGTCGAGGAAAGCCCATGAGAATAGAAAGGCATTGGTCCAACGACCTAAGAGCCCTTCGAGGGAAACTAACCTTTTACTCAGTTAAAGCGCCAACTCATCTGCTCGTTATGCCCTGAGAATATCAAGTGATTGGTTAATAATGGCGGACTAAATGTAGCAGCTGTTATTCCCATTCCTGGAGACGATCATGCTGCCATAAAGGCAAAGATGTTACCCATTAACAGCTGAAAGGAGAAATCATAACATATAAATAGAGAAAAGAACAATAAAAGAAGGGTTCAAGCATTAGAGGTTTTAAGCAATAGGTACTCTGACAACTCTCGCTCTCTCTTTACTTCGACTTATATTTCTTCCTCCAACGCTCAATGCAACAGTGAACAGACGACCTCCCTTAGGTTGGTCCTAGCTGCCTCGTGCATTCCTCACTGATTTAAGCATCAGAGGGAATCAGAGTCGGAACCCAGATCTGACCCGCCCCTGACGATTTATCTGTGTTGTAGAAAACTCTGCAAATAGCTTGGAACGACTCAAAGTTAGGTCGAGCTACACCTCAGTAGCTCGGACTTCGCTCTTCCTTACACGGGTTTAAGCTACAGCGTGTCCCATTCCTCAACTGACGAAGAGCCACGTCATCGGATGTGTCCTCGTCAGTTCCACCTCACTGTTCGACGAATCCATCTGTCAACAGTTCTAATAACACTAAACATGACAATGCAATACTTTTAACAATTCGATGCCTAATTATAAAATTCTACAAAAGATGAAAATGTGCATCTCGCATGCCCCAGAGGTCCATGTTTGGGAAAGAATGGCAACAATGTGGAGATAAAACGAAGAAGAAAGACCTTTGTTTTTTCCGTTCTCTTTTTTTTTGTTTTTGATACACCGGAAAAGAGACCTTTCTTTTATTTGCTACGAGAAAACGAACAAAGGAAATACGCAAGGACATTCCTTTCAGCATGGACTCAAATTGTGACGTCCGACAACGAGGTCTCAATATAATGGTCTCAATATAATGGTGAAGTCCCTCAAATCTCAACTTGAGCATGTTCTTGTTGAGGATTCGGATGAACATGTGATAGCGGATTTGACGTCTCAAAACTCAACTTTGAGTATTGAGAATAAGAATCTCAAATCACGTGTTTATGCACTCACATCGCAAGTATCCACTTTGGATGCTTCTTTGCATTCTCTCAAAGAGAAGTATGAGTGTACGTTAGGCCGTATCAATGATTTCAATAGAGGTAAGGGCCATTTGGATAATATCCTAAATGACTTACTTCCGGCCAAACACCACATTGGCTTGGGGTATAAGATGGGAGACTCATCCAAATCGTCTACAACCTTTGTTAGGCCTACCTCCGACGCCTCAACGAGTGGGAGCAAACTCCCCATTGGTAGTTCTCCTACCAATAGTGCTTCCACTTCGTACACACCCCCGATTGGAAAGAAACCCACTTTGGGTAGACCTCCAAAGAGGGGTCATGCATTTTTGTACTCACATGCTATGCCACGTAGGAACACACATCCTACTCCACCGGTGCATGCTAATATTAATGATGATTTTTATGCTCCGCATCCACGAGCACGTGCGAACACTCATATGAGACACCCACATGCACGTAATCATGCTCATGCACATCCTAATGATTATGTTCAAACATCTCATCCACATGTGCATGCCTTCTCTCATAATCATCCTCATGCATACACACCTCATGCTTATCCACGTATGTATGCTACACCATATCATGGATCTCGTGCTCATCATAATGCTATTGCTAGATCTCATGCTCCTAGGCCACATGCACCACATAAAAATCAAACTTTTAATCATGCAACCACTAGGAAGAGGATTCCCAAAATGTACACTATTTGGGGTCCCAAGAACACTAGCGATGATGCTATGAATGTTTATGTGCAATCCTATATTAGTGATGTTATTTTGAATGATGATTATGTTGGAAAGTCAAGTTCCTCTTGGACTTGGTTTCCGAAGGGTTAATTCCTTTAACTCTTCAATGCTTGGTACCATGAGTTTATGATCATGTTATGGGTACCAAGGCATATGTTTATAAAATTGATTTTGATTATATTAATTTATGGGTTACAATAATTTTTATTTCGAATTTCAAATTTATTGTCTAACCCATTGGATCCAAAAGGATTTTTGGATACCAAAATGAAGTTTTCTAGGTTCAATCCACCGTGGGATACCAACCCTACCAACTCCTCGGTTTGCGAAGACTTTCATTCAAACGGAGTTGATGGTGCTTAGGTATTGCACCAATGTAGGGGGAGCTTAATGTTGTAAGTATGATATTACATTTGGTATCCATGAGGGTTGAATGCATGCTTGGTTAGAATCTATTTCTTTACATTGATATCATTTTGTTTCTCCTAGCATGATAGAATTGTGAATGCCATAAATACTTTGAAATTCATATCTATTTTTGGCATGACATGTTTTTAAAAGTTATTATGATGTTTTTCGTATTACTTTTATCACCTTGTCACTTCTCATCGCGCACTTCACTTAATTTTGATGTGCTCTTACTTTATGTTCATTTTCGATCGATATTGTGACATTTGATATTCTTTGATGTGCACCACTCTTCTGATGGTTCATTCCTTTGTGCACATTTTATGTATGTCTCTGATATTGATTTCGTCGCTCGACGATTTATTTTGATTCAATAGCTTTAGTTGTATGAAAACATAGAATTGTTTTCCTTGCACTAAAATAGCTATAAATGTTGATATTGGAGAATAAATTCCTTTCATCAATAAGTGAATTTACATTTGATATTTTGATGATTTTAATTTTTCGATTTTCGACTATGGCCTCATTGACACGCTTTAATGTTATTCGAATTTTATTTTGATGTCATATGAAACGTGGTCGTATTCTTAGACTCCCATGCTTAATGAATTATTGTCATTGGCTTCCTCCCGCTCTTTTTGGATTATGCCAAAGGGGGAGAGATATAATAATGGCATAATAATGGCATGTGCTAAATGATAATTTACCATGAATCTAATTTGATATGTTAGATTCAGGAGGAGTTAAGATATAAAAATGGATTACAAATCCTAAATCTCAAATATTGGATTTGAATTTTTACTTTCCTCGTCTGCTTGATGTATGTGCTTATTATTATTTCATATGGAACTAATGTGTCATCAATGCAGGGGGAGTAAGTATATTCCATTTAGTTCATTATTTTTGATTATTATTTATGTTGGTTTGTCATCACCAAAAAGGGGGAGAATGTTGAGTATTGGATTCCCCGGATTTGGTTTTGGATGATGAGCAAACATAAATATATCATGAACTAACAACTTTGTGAGCGCAGTTATGGAGATCGTTGCCAAATTCATGAGAACATCCAAAGCGACATCTTAAGTCTTCTCAAAGCTCGTATTCAATGCCTAAAGCTTCGTTGAAGCTTTTGGACCTTTTTGGAAGTCATGAAGATTTGATCGAAGCTTTGAAGACGGATCGCTAAGGTTTATTTTATAGTCTTTTAGCTTCGATCTATAGAATGTTAAGCCTTGAGTAATTCTTACATTTCTATCTTTATAATGCTCTTATCGTAGCTCTAGGATCTTAGTACAAGTTCATTCTAACTTCCTCGAAGCGTCGCGCTTCGATTCGGACTTGTATGTGCTTGTTAGTTGGTACAAGAAAAAGTACTGACCGACTAGATGGTGATCTAGTCGGTCGGCAACTCTTCTTGGACCGACTAGTTTGATTCCTTAATTTCTTGGACTTTACTGTTTACAGTTAGTCGGTCTACGTTGACTCACCGACCGACTAGTTTGTGAACTAGTCGGTCAGTGATGCTTCTTTGACCGACTAGTTGTGACTTACTGTTCATACTAAATTTCTCCTGAGCTACTGTTTATCGTTAGTCGGTCTAAGAACGTTTGGTGACCGACTAGTTGACAATCTAGTCGGTCAACTTTTGTTCTTGGACCGACTAAGTCAACTTGCTTTCAGACTAATTCATTTTGCCTCTTAGTCGGTCTACGTTCATTGACTGACCGACTAGTTATGAAACTAGTCGGTCAGAATGTCTTCTTGGACCGACTAGATTTCTAGGTCTGAAATTCTATCTGTTCACTGTTCACCTCTTAGTCGGTTCATGTTGTTTCACCGACCGACTAGTTGATGAACTAGTCGGTCAGTGGTTGTTCTTTGACCGACTAGTCTGCTTCAGATTTAGATCCGTTGGAGTTTTGAAAGCGACGTTTCTCTCTCCCTTTTCCCTTGATCCTTTAAATACCTAAAGGGGTTATTTCATAGGATCCAAGGCTGCTATTTCAGAGTTCTATTGATTCAAAGAGAGAAGCTTTCAACTCTCATCTTCAAGCTCTCCCATTCTCAAAGAATCTCTCCCTCACTCTTATTCCTCAAGAGAGATTCATTGATTGTGAGCCTTCCAAGCCAAAGGCTTGATTCTAGGTCATCCATCTCATCCCTAGGCTTCCATTGCTGGTCATCTTCTTGAAGCTAGGGTTTGGTGACTCTTCCTCCATCAAAATCCTCTTTGCCCTAATTTGGTAAGAAATCTCAAGGCATAGGTATTTTGTTGGTAAGCATTTCATTTCAGTTATATTTGAATTGTATACTCTCGGTTGTGAGAGGTTTGCGTGATCCCGGGTTGTGGGAGTCACGGTCATCGATTGTAGGTCGATTGCACTTGTGAGGTTTTCGCAAGTGTTCATATTGGAAATATTGAGTTAGAGTTTCTAACTCAAGTATCCGGAAGGGATCCGGGTGGTTGGGACGTAGGATCACCGGGAACAAGTCGGGGAGACTTGGGTGGATCCGAACCCATTAAACCATTTGTTTGCGTTTGCATTATTTCTTGATTGTTGTATTATTCCGCATCGTTGTTTGTTAATTGCACGATAATTAGGAATAACACTCCTTATTATTTAAAAGTACTATTCACCCCCCCTCTAGTACATGTGCAGTAGCTTCATAGGGCACTACAAATTCCCGGTACGGACCGTATCTCATCGTTGTGAATCATAGGTTTCGTCATTGCTAGACTTGAATTTTAGGTGAACTAGTCGCAACTAAATGTAGAACCAAGCTCACGCTCTCGCTCTATTTCTGGTCTATAGCAAACCTAGGGTATGGCCCAATCTCTTGCAAACCCTAACCTAGGCCGCTAGCGTGAAGAACGACATCATCGTTCAATCTTATCTCGAGCCCACTCTCGTGCAAACTCGAGCTACGACCTAGGTTGAGATAGTTCCTACTCGTCCAATCTCTTGCAAACGGATATTGGTATAGAAACACGATTAAAAATCCTAGCTTTGATCCAATATCTTGCAAACCAATTTTAGAGAGGTCCAATCGTAAATCTAAATCGAATTTCTAGGGCTTCCTATCAATTGGGACCCAATCTCTTGCAAATCCCAATCAATATGAATCCCTAGCTATCCGTAATTAATCAATCCCAACCTAACCCTAATCAATTCTAGCAAGAATTTCACCAATTCATCACAATTTAGAAATAGGGTTTATAGGGTTCATCCCTACGCCCTAAGACAATGGAACTACTCACTAATCATCATGAAATATTTAGGAAAATCAATAATAAAATCAACACAATTCATTTCAATAGAGAAATTATGAATAAAAATAGGGGTTTTGATAAGAGAATAAACAAACCAATGAGAATCCAATAGCATCCAACAAAAGTAGCTTCTTTTATCTCCAAAAGAAAAGCTAAATCTATTAATCTAAAAATCTCTCAAAAAGGCTGCCAAAAAGCTCTCAAAAGTCCCCTCTAACTAGGGCAAAAACTGGGTTTAAATACCCTTCAAAATCGCCCAAAAAATCGTGACCAAAATGCCCCGGCGCAGCCCAGGAATCGCATTTTACGCAGCAGGCGGAGCGGCTCACTCGGCCGAGTGACAAATGTTACTCGGCCGAGTGACAAACCCTGTAGATTTCCAGTAAGTCGGGGGGTTTTCGGGGGTCTGTCTTCGGAGGTGACTCGGCCGAGTGGCTTTACTCACTCGGGCGAGGGGCATTCCATGCTCGGTCGAGTCAGAACTCTGAAATCGACTGTAAAATTCCAGTAAGTCGGCCTCTTTTTGGATGGATTTTCCCGTGCCACTCGGGCGAGGGGATCTCCATACTTGGCCGAGTGGTCTATCGTCACTTGGCCGAGGGCACGCCGATATTCTTCTGCTGTGTGTGTCCGGTCTGGTCGGCCGAGTGGGCTTCTTTGCTCGGCCGAGTGAGTGCTTCACTTGGCCGAGTGACATGCTGTAGATGCCCAGTCTTCTTCGTTTCTCCTCCTCGTCGCTCCTACGTAGTTCCTTCTTCTTCCACTCATTTTCCATCGCTGAATGGCCCTCAAAAGAGCCGTGGGTGACACTCCGGAGTGGGTGCAAATCCTCTTGATATCAAAATCACTCCAAATCGCTCCATATCTCCTGAAATACGACAAAAACAAGAAATAGTGAAAAGCATAGCAATATTGCCGAATAGTCATGAGAAACGTGATACGAGCGATCAAAGTGGCATGCAAACATGCAGAAAAAGAGTGTAAAATATGGAGTGATCATCGCTCCATATCTCCTGAAATACGACAAAAACGAGAAATAGTGAAAAGCATCGCAATATTACCGAATAATCTTGAAAAACACGATACGAGCGATCAAAGTGGCATGCAAACATGCAGAAAAAGAGTGTAAAATATGGAGTGATCAGATTCCCTATGCACCCCTTCATGCGGTACTTCTTGTGCACCCTAAACATTTCCCTTTGCCAGTTGATGCCGAACTTCTACCCCCAAATGGAAAGAGGAGTTCGTGTTTGTGGTCTTCCAAGGAGAGGCGAGCTTTTGCATGGCTGGGGCGCCCTTGAATTAGACCCGGCCAAGGATAAGCCTTTGACTAGAGAGGAGAAGGAAGCCGCTGACACATTATGAGTCTGCCAGAGAGCATGAGGAAGGCGAAGTGGCTGTGGTCGGATAACATGTTGTGTCGGACCGTGTGGAAAAAAGGTTCTATCATGCCTGCCAACTGTTCGACCCTCGTTCTTCGACTTAACTCA
This sequence comes from Scilla litardierei, assembly GCA_030789695.1. Taxonomy (NCBI): domain Eukaryota; kingdom Viridiplantae; phylum Streptophyta; class Magnoliopsida; order Asparagales; family Asparagaceae; genus Scilla; species Scilla litardierei. The sequence goes on from CM061141.1 coordinate 55,212,425, forward strand.
TTCGTTTATTCTGCAGGGATGTCCGGTCTGGAATACCAAGTGGAACCCACGCTGAGGGAGGGAGTTGAAGCTTCCATTAGAGAGGCTGAGGTGAGCATGATATTTCCTCGGGTGCCGTCTATGGGGGAAAGGACAGCCCATTCGTCAGAGGATCAGCCTGTTGTCGTTGAAAGGACTGCTCTTGTGGCTCGTCTTCTGTGGAAGAAAAAAGAGAAGCCTGCCTCTGAATTTGAAGTGGTTGCACTTGAGGGGAGTAAGAGGAGGCTGCGACTTCTTCTCAGTGACTCGGAGCCATATGGGTCGAATGAAGCTGCGGAGCAGGTCTCTCAGTAGGAGATGGGTATTCCTATAGAGGGAGACTCGGGGGAGACCTGGGTCCCTTCGGAGCTCCTCTTGCACAAGGACTCTTGGTCTTGGGGAGACATGTTCCCTCATGCACAATTGTCTGAAGACATCCCTGATGAATTCAGGCCAATTTTGTTGGAGAGTCGATCTCCCCAGACTCCATGTGACTGCTCCGTGGAGGCGCTCGTTCAAGCGGAGTTTCCGATGAGGCGAGAAGATTCTACTCTTCTTGATTGTGGGACTGCCTACAGCATTGCTGAAAATGCGACCCTTCCACGGGACAGAGCTATCGTGGAGAGGGTCGATTACAAGCGGCTTGCATCGATAGCCGTCCATACTAGTGTCCAGGTAATTATTGCACAACCCTCTAATGTTGGTGAGGAAAGCACGTATGTTGACTATCATGCGTTGTTTGCAGGCTCTCGTGGCCACCGCTGTGTTGCGTCGACGCACTACGGTGGTGGACAATCACGATGTCACCGTGGAGGCCGTCAAGTCGGCCGTGGAGAAGTCTCAGGCCGAGCTAGCTAGAATTGGGCTCCTGTGAAAATTGAGACTGAATCACATTCAGCAGCTCGAGCATGACTTGCGAGAGTCTCGTAATAGAGAAGCCGATCAATCTGCATTGAGGGAGCGGGCTGAGAAAGCTCTGTTGGAGGAGAAGGCCAGTACCGAGGCCGCAGTGGAGAGGACAGTCCATGAATTCAAGGGCTCATTTCCTGATTATGACGAGCTGTACATGGAAGGCTACAAGCGATGTCAGTCAGAGTTGAAAACCTGATTCCCTGACCTCTCCGCTGAGATCGACCGAATCCCGTTGCTATTTCTAGATCTCGGCGACGACGAATCGAGTCAAAGCACGAGGGATGCCGCTCCTATTGGCGAAGTTGTCTCCATGACGGGCGATAACGCAGGAGTTAGGCCTTTGGGAGACCAAGAACCCACAGTTGTGCTGGAGGGAGACGAAGGGCCTAGCCAGTCGTTGTAGGATCTTAGCACTCCTTTTACTCCTACTTTAATTTTCAATTGTATAGGGGGCGATGTAGATGTAACCGAAAACAATATTTGTAGTAAACGTGCAAGAAGAGTTGGCTTGTATATCGTTGTTTTTCGTTGCATCTCTTTGTTTGTTGCCGCTCAGGCCGTGTGTATGTGTGTGGGGTCATAATGCTTGATGGCCCCTTTTGATGGGTTAGACCCTTGCCCAAGATGATCGAGGGTAAGACATCGGATCTTGTTAGAAATAAACCACTCCATCCATCGACGAGAGAATGATTCCCGTGACCCACGGTTGATGGCATGAGGGAGTCGTTCGGTGTTGAAGGGGTGGCCCATCGACTTACGGCTGACGACACATTAGGAGAGTTGTTCAGTGGTGAAGGGGTGGCCCCTTTGGCTTACGACTGATGACGCATCGGGAGAGTCGTTCAGTGGCGAAGGGGTGGCCCCTTCGACTTACAGCTGACGATGCATTAGGAGAGTCGTTCAGTGGAGAAGGGGTGACCCCTTTGACTTACGACTGACGACGCATTAGGTGAGTGGTTCAGTGACGAAGGGGTGGTCCCTTCGACTTACGGCTCACAACACATTAGGTGAGTCGTTTTGTTCAGTGGCGAAGGGGTGGTCCCTTCGACTTTCGGCTGACAACACATTAGGTGAGTCGTTCAGTGGCAAAGGGGTGGCCCCTTCGACGTATGGATGACGACGTATTAGGTGAGTCATTCAGTGGTGAAGGGGTGGCCCCTTCAACTTACGACTGACGACACAATAGGAGAGTCATTTAGTGGCAAAGGGGTGGCCCCTTCGACTTATGGCTGACGACGCATTAGGAGAGTCGTTCAGTGGCAGAGGGGTGGCCCCTTCGACTTACGGCTGACGACGCATTACGGGAGTCGTTTAGTGGCGAAGGGGTGGCACATTCGTCTTATAGCAGACGATGCATTGGGAGAGTCGTTTAGTGGCGAAGGGGTTGTCCCTTTGGCTTACGGCTGATGATGCATTGGGAGAGTCATTCAATGGCAAAGGGGTGGCCCCTTCGACTTACGGCTGAAGACGCAATAGGAGAGTCGTTCATCGGCGAAGGGGTGGCCCATTCGACTTACAGCTGATGACGCATTAGGAGAGTCGTTCAGTGGCAAAGGGGTCGCCCCTTCGACTTACGGCTGACGACACAATAGGAGAGACGTTCAGTGGCAATGGAGAGCTAGTTCTCTTGTATGCCCTTCTTTTGTTGCTAAATAGATTAAGTAACTTTTAGATGTTTAAATGACACAATCCTCTTAAAGAAGGGTGACACGGGGTTTGGGGGAACCACAGTAGTAGGTGGATAGAGGGATGGACCGTTTGTGGTTGCACTCCTGACGTTGCCCATGAGGCGGGGAGTGGCGGATATAAGGAGGAATGAGGAAAGGGCTCCTTTGTTAACAGCATTGCATGCTTGGCTCAGTCCATAGTATGTCTGGAGGAGTTCCAGTTCCACCCCAACTGGGGGGTGGGTCTAGTCCCTACAGGGTCCTACCCACTACCTAGGTCCCAAAACGCTAACCAATGTCTTGCTTGATTTGCTCTTCTATGCTCTTAAGTGTGTTCATACTTGTAATTTAATTGTTTAATTCCTCAGCTTGCATTTATTGTTGTTCGGTTATTATTTTAACCCCTTTCATTGTACCCATTTTTCCAGTTTTATATACTATTATTATCGTTGTATTGCCATACCATGTTCCTGTAGTACTTTCACTTGTAACACTTGTTCACTCAGTAGATGCATTTAGGAGTGGCATACTAGTGGAAGTTGGATATCCTACTGGGGCACGCGTTGACGTGCTCCAATTTGTGGTTTTCAGGTTTATGGAGCTGGAGGCAAGAAGGTGGAGTTGGAGTTATGGTTGAGGAGCTTAGGTTGTAAGTTGGGTGGTGAGGGGAGAGGATGAGAGTTTTGTACCTTTGGGGTTGGTTTGGGGTTAGTGTGAGCTGTTGTTGTATAAAAGATCAGATGTATAGTTAATGTATAAGATGTTAATATATGATAACCAAGTTACTTTGGTTTCTCAGTGTTGTTTCTGTGTTATTTGGTCCTTCGGTGTTGGATGTTGGATGTCTGTTAGGAACATTACAGGTACTACTCCAGCTATGCACAGTGGACCTGCTCTGAGTTTTTGTATCTTTCTTCGTAACACACTCTCCTACTGGGAATACCTGGGACTGCTTCATACTTCTCGGGTATCCTGGGAAGCGGGGCGTTACACGGAGCGACGGTTCACCATGCCGAACTTCGTCCCGGTGCAGTCCCTCACCCCTACCTCATTCCAGGATGAGGCAGATGGGAGGGGCAAATGGGCCAGGGGTGAGTCAACCATGGCCTCATCCGGTCGACCACGCTCAACGTGTCGGCGGTTGCCCAGCCATCTAACCACCGAGGATCGGTGGGGTCGAAGCGAAAGCCCCCGTCAGAGAAGGCGTAGGGATCGGGAAGACCGCCCTAGAAGGAGGAGCACTCGATGATCGACGCCTATCCCCAGTCGGGATGGCCGTCGGGTGGACTTCCCCCATACCCACACCGACCTACCGGGATAACCCGGTACACGCGCCGAGGTGCCAACAGGCCAGAGAAACGTAGGAAGCCCCAGAGACGACCGTTTCTCGCTAGCAAGGAGCATCACCGATGCGCGGGTACTGTCCAGGTTCAAGGTGCCGACCTTAGGAAAATATGACGGCACGGGCGATCCAAAAGATCATGTGATGGACTAGGAGGGAGTCATGGCGTTTCAGGGAGCTGACGACACCTTGCTTTGTCGTGGCTTCTACTCCACCCTCTGGAAATCTGCCAGGAATTGGTACAACAACATCTCCAACCGGTCCATCAGTAACTTCTAGGACCTCACCCAAAAGTTTTGCAAGCAATTCATGGCCGGCCGTCAAATAAAGCTGGACTCAGAGCTTCTGTTCAATATGATACAGAGACCGGGCGAAACCCTAAGGAGCTACATGTGACACTTCAACGCCGAGAGGCTAAACGTGGAGAGCTGCCCCGAGATGGTCGTGAAAGCGGCCCTGAAAAAGGACTCCGACACAGGGGCTTAAAGAAGTCGTTACACAACGAACCCGCAAAGGACCTTGCTGATGTAATAGCCCGGGTGGAGCATTACATGCTGACAGAAGAGGCTTTAGCAACAGAGGAAGGAGGTCTCCCGACGGGAACCAAATAGAGCTCCAAACGGGACAAAAGCGAGCGTCGCAAGCCGGAAGACCACAAGCGGGAGAAGAAGACAAGTGGAAAGCAGTGCAGGGAGGAAGTGCGGCCCCCCAGGCTAAATGCAACTCAGGACACCATCCAGACACAGGCTCAGAAAGAAGGCCACATCAGCAAGCCACACACGAAGATGAAGGGTGACCGAATGGACGAGGAAAAGTACTGCAGGTGCCACAAGGACAATGGTCACGACACTGACGAGTGCTGGCACCTAAAGAAAGACATCGACCAGCTGATCAGTCGCGGTCACCTGAAGAACTTTGTCGACACCCTAAAGGCAACCCTCGGAGAAGGGACATCCAACAGATGGACAAAGGAAAGAAGGTGAACGTTGTCCAGACCACTCTCCGCATCATCGAGTGAGAAGGCGGGACAATCAGCCGCAACTCCTCCCCCCAGGCGAGACTAGCTTGCCATTATCTTCCCTGCTTTTTCTTTCGAATGTGATCCCAGTTCTGAAAATGAAATGCAAGTTTACACAGAGCAACCATGTTCTTTCCCGTTCCACCACACCAAACCTCGTGACCGGCCGTAAGGATGGAGGTAACTCTCCCAGCAGGCCAACCATTTCGATCGGCCGTAAGGCTGGGGTCAACTCACCAAGCAGGCCGATTATCCCGATCGATGGTAAGGCGAGGGGCAACTCCCCCAGTAGGCCGAACTTTCCGATTGGCCATAAGGCTGGGGCAACTCTCCCCAGCCGGCCGATCATCCCGATCGTCCGAAAGGCTGGGGGCAACTCCCCCAGCAGGTCGATCATTACGATCGGCCGTAAGGCTGGGAGCAACTTTCCCAGCAGGCCGATCATTTCGATCGCCCGTAAGGCTAGGGGTAACTCCCCCAGCAGGTCGACCATTTCGATCGGCCGTAAGGCTGGGGGCAACTCCCTAAGCAGGCCGACCATCCCGATCGACAGTAAGACTGGGGCAACTCCCCCAGCAGGCCGACCATTCCAATCGGCCATAAGGCTGGGGAAAAATCCCCCGGCAGGCCGATCATTACGATCGTCCGTAAGGCTGGGGGCAACTCCCCCCAGCAGGCTGATCATTCTGATCGTCAGTAAGGCTGGAGGCAACTCCCCCAGCAGGCCGATCATCCCAATCGACCATAAGGCTGGAGGCAACCCCCAATAGGCCGACCATTCCGATTGGCCGTAAGGCCGGGGGCAACTTCCCCAGCAGGCCGATCATTTCGATCGACCGTAAGGCTGGGGCAACTCTCCCAAGCCGACCACTCCGATCACCCGTAAGGCTAGGGGTAACTCCCCCAGCAGGCCGACCACTCCGATCGACTGTAAGGCTGGGGGAAACTCCCCCAGCAGGCCGATCGTATCGATCGACCGTAAGGCTGTGGCAACTCCCCCAGCAAGCCGATCATTCCGATCGACCGTAAGGCTGTGGGTAACTCCCCCAGCAGGCTGACCACTCCGATTGACCGTAAGATTGGAGGCAACTCCTCTAGCAGGCCGATCGTTCCGATCGATCGTGAGGCTGGGGGCAACCCCCAGCAGGCCAATCATCCAGTCGACCGTAAGGCTGGGGGCAACTTGCCCAGCAGGCCGACCATTGTGATCGACCGTAAGGCTGGGGGCAATCCCCCAGCAGGCCGATCATTCTGGATGACCGTAAGGCTGAGGCAACTCCCCCAGCAAGCCAATCACTCCGAGAGGCCATAAAACTGGGGGAACCCCCCTGGCAGGCCGATCACCCCATGGATTGCGGGGTCGGGGACAACCCCCCGACAGGCAAGTGACTCCGTCAACAAAAAACCTCCCGCTACTCAAACCAGCGAACTACCGCGGCATGAACAGCGGGTGGGGGCAACACCGTGTCAAAGACATAATCCCAGAAAACACTTGACAAAAGTATATCGGCACACAAAAAGGTGAAAGTTTTAAAACTAAACTCTTACATTCAAAAAAGTTCTTTTTTACAAGGAGGGGGACAAACAAAGGGGATACACTGCCTACAATGCTGGGGCCCGGGAAGAGGCATCCCCAGGGGCATTGCCTTGCCCCGATCGAGCAGGCTCCTCGGTACCGACCGAAGGACGGGGAAGCGTCTGTTGGACCCGTTACTCGAACCTCAAGAACCTTCCCCGAAAGGCCTCCACGATCCTCGGGGCTAGGATATCCTCATATGCCTGGAGCATCCCTGGAGGGATTCCGTGATCCTCGATGCCAGCACCTCCTCGTAACCCCTCTCGACCTACTCGACGAGTCGAGTATGGTCCACCTGCCGTGGGGTGCCTAGCTCGGCCCAGAGCCTGTTCCTCTCCCAGTGGAACGCCTCCTCCACCTCCATAGCGGACCTCTCAGTGGCCGCCTGAGCTTCCCTCACGCTCCTCACCTCTGAGGTGAGCTCATCGATCCGACGCCACGAACGACGAACCTCCATACGGGCATCTTCAGCTGCCTGCTCGGTTACCTCAGCCCTCAGGCGTTCCCGCGTCGGGGCCGCCTCGAGACCGTCCACCTGCTTTGAGCGGCAATGTGCCTCTATAACCATCATGGAAGCCTGTGGGACAGAAGGGATAAGTGACGACCGCAATAAAACAGAGTTAGAGGAAAGAAAGGGACCGACCTGCTGGATCTGCCACACTAGGGAGTCCGCCAGACCCTTGGAGTGGACCCCCTCCAGTAAAAAGCGGTCCCTCTGGAGAACGGAGCTCTGTGCCAGCTGGACGGCCACATCGTGATCGGTGAAAACCGATCCTCCAGACGGGACCTCCGGGCCAGCCCCAAGCATAGACAGGGTGCCCCCCGTGCCAACTGGTGTCTACTCAGCAAGGCGAGCAGAGGAGACCACCTTCACCACATAGGGAATCGCCCCAGAGACGATCGGCAAGTCAGGCGCCGCCGAGGGTCCGCTCTCCCCTGTCCTCTTCTTCCCTTCAGGCCTTTCGAACTTCGAATGGAAGCATTTCTTTACTCCCCCTGACTCTCGGCCTGTGCTCGAGAGCCTCGCTCAGTACCCCCTGCAAACCCCTCGCTGCGGGCGGAACCGGGGTGGGAACCGGTCAAGTCCCCTGCCAAGGGGGGGCTCGGCAACTACCTGGGGAGGTGGTGGGGGAACGTCCACCGGTTCCAGCGTCCCAACCACGACTTCGGCCGCGTGAATCTCTTCTTCCGTCGTGCGCCAAGGCGCATGGCCAGAATGATTTCCACGCCCTCCAGGGGCTCCCCGGCGAATGAGTTCGTGCACGTCACAGCTGAACTCTTAATCCGCCATCTCTGCAGAAGGAAGAAAGATCATGGTAAGCAAAGGAGAAGGGCAGAAGGAAAAAAGCGCCTACCAGGGGACCACATGACATTCTTAAGGAGAATATCGTCCAACAAGGGCTAGACCGACCTCCCTCTCCACCAGTGGCAACGCCGATAAAAGCCTGACTACGGCCTGATCGACCTCGGAAAGGGACAATGTCAAGTCATACCGATACAAGCTCCCCCAACAAATCAAAATCACAGTGTCTTCTGGAAAGGTGACAAAAACATAGGTTTTAATCCGGTCGCCAACCCAGCGGGGCAGACCCAGCAAACATTCCCTCCCTGCCCGGGTGCAGATGTGCTGCCATAACCCCTGGCCGACCAACTGGACCCTGAAATAGTAGAAGAAGAGAGGCATGGTCGGCTCCAACCCATGTGCATTTCAGATCATGATGAATCCGACCAAATCCGGGATCGGGTAGGGGGTCAGCTAACACAGGGCTACCACCAAATACTCCAGAACCTGGATAAAGAAAGGGTGGAGAGGAAAGCGGAGCCACATACGGAACATCTCGACATAGACGCCGACCTCGTGACTCCTAGGAAAGCAAATCCTTTTGTCGGCAAAGGGAACCTGAACGTCATACGGGGGACAGAGGTATCTCGATCTAATCTCCTCGGTAGTGCAATAGGAGACAACGGATGTCGATCGAAGGATCACCAGAGGGACGTCGAACTCCTTCACCGAAAGGACATCATCCCGACTGGCCAGGTCCTCAAATAGCAGACCCTTCCTCTTATCGAGAAGCGGCCGAGGCTCGGAAGGACTATCAGACCCAGAAGAGGGGGTTCCAATCCTCAACGCGCCATTAAACAAATCAAGTAGCAGAAATGGAAGAAGGAGATTATCTTGAAAGGATTTAAGGAGGGAGGCGAAGAGGAATTCATTAACAATCGGAGGAGTGAAATCAGATTAGGAAGCGTAAAGGAAAAATCTGAAAGAACGACGATTTTATATGAGAGACCATTTCAAATCCGGGCCGTCGAAGGAAAGACGCGTGTCGACATCCTGTGGCAGGTGGCAATTCGAATTCCGCTCCCAGTGGCGGGAGAAGTCCAACCAGGCAGTGTTATGATGGCTCTCATTTAATGCCACTGCCTCAACTGACGCTCCTGTCAACTCCACACAGATCACATCTCCTGGACCGAATCGTCAGAATCTGAACGGCCCGAGCGATGGGGGAAATTGATACGACCCTCCCAGGATGGGTCAAGATCAAACGGCCCAAGCCAGTGTTGCGAGCCTACGAGTCTGAGGAGAACGAGGCCCCTACGAGACTAGGGGTCAGACCGGCCTCAGACCGATATGGATATAGCCACTGACTCACGTCAACGGGAGTTAACCACTCCCCTTAAATTGTGCCCCCTTAATCATCATTAAAGAGCCCCATTACACCCACCTTCATGACATATGAAGGCAGCATCAAAGTGGTGGATGGTCGGGGCAATATAGGGGGACGTCGAGGGGACGTGGCCGTGGAAGATTCCTATAAAAACAACTCGAAGAACAACGTGCAGAGGATCACTTTCTGGATAACCAAAACTCCAAGGTATTCTTCCTGAACAACCTTATCTCCCACCTTATAATTCTCCTCCACTGCTCGGCCCGAGGGCTTGCATGTCGGCCTCTCCATGAGCCATACTGATCCCACCGAGCATCCTTCAAATCCGTTATGACTTAGGCATCGGAGGGGACTTTGTTGGAACCAAGGTCTGACCCCCCTGACGAGTTGTCTCGTCTGTTCAAGTCAAGGAGATCCAACCGCACCGAGGCTACCCTTCGACGCCCACTCAGCCCTGAGCCGAACACGCTCGCCCCCGAGCCCGTTCATCTCCACCCATATGGAGGCCGTCGCTTTTTCGAGGACACCCTTCAACACGCCGACGCTCGAAACCGAAAGCTCTTTGCCAAGCCGAACGAGCTGCATCCTGCTCCCAGAGGCCACACGTGTTCTGCGTGATCGCGTTGACCTCCAGCCCTTCAGTCAACCAATTTGTGGGGAGTAAACACCCTGAAACAAATGTCTCTACCAATTCCTCTTCATATCATCACATGCATGAATGCAGACATTGTGTGTAAGTCCATTCATTTGTAACATAGGAGTATGAATGTCTCTACACATTTCTCTTTAAATAAAAAATATCTAATGATGTGAATGTTTATTATTTCAGAACAATTCAACCATTTCAGAAGAATATAATTTCAGTAATGAACTGATTGAGAGTCAAATCATCTAGGATCTAGTTCAAGCTCTGTATTTTGGGGGTTTGAATGTGTTTAGTAAATCTAAAAGAACGGGGTTTTTAAAAATATAATATATTGTTATAAACGGGCTTTTGTAGGCCCATTTGGGTATTGGGTATCCACCCATTATGTAACCCTAATTCTATAAATACAGGGCTATGGGTTCTGTCGCCACCAAGTTTACAACACGTTATCAGCACGCTCGAGGCTGAGCCGAACCTCTGCCGACGGACGAACGCGACGCGAACGGGCTTCCTTCACCGAACGTCGCTAGATCCGGCGGGTAGGATCTAGAGGTAAATTTTTATTCCCTTGATCTAAACTTCTATGCGCATACGATTAGATCTACATGCTTAGATATATGTTTGATTAGTATAGATCAGATTTTTAACTTAGATCTGCATGCTAAATCAATTTTTTAAATGATAACTCGACGTTTTTATCAACAAAAATCAAAATTTTACGATAAAATACGCCGTTTGAAGTCTAAAAATAGTTCTTTTTAAAATAAAAATCCTATTTTTATGATCTTCTTCCCCAAATCTTCAAACCCTAGATGGTATTTTTCGTCGCCACGCGGCCAGAAGCCACGAACGCATGAAACCCCCTCCCCCATTGCGATCTCCCCGCCGCCAGAAGCGATGCCCGTGCCGTTGCCGCTCCGACGGCAGCTAGCGCTGTCGTTCTCGGCGGCAGTCGTCGCTGCCGCCAGGAGCGGCAGCAGCAGGCGATGCCGCTCCGGCGGCAGTCGCTGACGCCGCCGCCAACAGCGGCGGCGGCCGCCGCCGCCTAACCGCCAGAAGCGGTGGCGGCGACGCTAACCCCCTCCGTGCGTGTACGGGCAAACCCTAGCCGCCCGTAGCGGTAATGCGCGCGGCGAAACCCTAGCCGCCCGAAGCGACGATCCCTACGGCGCAAAAGTTTTTCGCCCACACGGGCCTGCACGAACGATCGCTTTCAAAAACCCTAACTAGGGGGTTTTCCCCAAAAACTTCGTTTTTACAAGTTCTTTTTCAGATTTAATTAAGTTTTTCTTCGTTAAAATCCGATTAATGCTTTATAAATCATCACAGTTTTTTTGGATTATTTGATTATTACACGTTTAATAATTAGGAAGATCCTGCGACCGCTCTGCCGTTAGTTAACTAACCTAACGGTGTATGACGTTGCCCAGTGGTCCAATAATTATTAAACAAAAAATTTTCATTTCCATTATAAAATGCCTGTGATGATTAATTGCTTATGATGATTAATTGTCTGCGATGAAATTAAATGCTTGCTGCATTTTTCTGCGATGGGATGTCGTATATTTTTATTGCCTCTATCATGAATTTACGCTTAAACACTATAAATGCATGTGTAGAAAATTATATGCATGCCGCATATTTAATGTTCTGTGATGAACATTTTATTTAGTATGCTAAAATCTCTATGATATATTTTTAATGCCTGTAGCATAAATATATGTTTGAGATAAATTATTTATATACCTGTAGAATATAAATAACATGTGTATATGTTTCAATTCATGTTAGCTGAACATACATTCTTAAGCTCACATGCTTGATTTATTTGCAATGATAATTTAGTTTCTTTCAACTATTTTATTAAGCATAACTTTTAGCTTACAAGCTTCATATTATGTGTATGATAAATCATTAATTGTTGCATTTTGCACTCTTATATGATCATCCCTTGCTCATACGCATGCTCATGATATGATGATATTTTATGACAACAAACCAATCATGATTTCAAAAAGTTTAACATCATATCCACTTTGACAAAATGAACCTGAAGTTCAAAATCAAATCAAAAGTCAACACCCTTTCACCCTAATAAAAATTAATAAATACGATGGATTATGCGAAAAACATTTATGCGATTTCTTTTAGAGATACGCATTTTGCGGTAAAAAGATCTCTCAGATCTATGGTTTATATAAACCAATATTGACACCAGCAGTTGTCATAACACCGATAAACTCTTTTAGAGTAATCTCACTTTACAAGGTATGATTCTTTAATCTAGCCTTAATTTTAAGTGTACGCCAGAAGTCGTATTTTAATATATAAATGAGAAATTATAAATTTCGTAGCCACGTATTTGTTTCCCCTTGAGCATGATTCTTTATCCACATAATACTTGAATTACTCAATAAAAATGGCCTGAAGACCATACTTGAGCTTTCAAATAGACTTTTAAAAGTCTCTCATAAATTAGAAAAGTGGAAATATAGAAATTAACTCATTTTCCTTGAATATGTCTACTTCGTAAGACCAATATTCATTCTTCCTTATAAATGTCAATGAGGAAGACTGAAAATAGGGGAAGTCTTGAATAAAATGAGAAAGGGAAGATATGATATACCTCGACATGGAGTAAGCAATGGCAACCCAATATCAGACCAGAAGTTCTGACAAGACCCATAATGCTTTTTGCAATATGAATGTGCATTAACCTATGCCATATAAAAATATATACATATCTAGTCTAAACGACGAAAGTCAAATTGACCGTATGTATATTTAGCTACTCCCCGAGGATAAATAAACTTTGAAAACAAATTTGATCTGTTGTCATAACATAAGTCTAAATGAGCATAACTGTAGACGTATGTTTTCTAGAGCACACATCATACTATGAAACTTGTTGTCGTAACATAATTATCAGTAGTATTCTATTGCAGTATATATGTGCTTTTTGCGCATTTTATTTTACTGTGAATGATTTGTTACCCTGAATACTCCTAAAATGAGGATGCCATGTACTCTCTAAAACTTATAAAGTTTCAAAGGATATTCGTTAAAACGAAATCCCTAATGACTGAAGAAACCAATAAAGCCTGAAGCTTTATCCAACATTGATCCGCATAGTAGTCAATGTGAAGATGTAATCCTTCACAGTTTGAACACAGTTCACCTATTACCGGACAAAATTAACTTGAGCATTTTAATGGACTTTCAAAAGTCCCACATAAATTTGAACAGAGGAATTAATTTGGAACACCAGAAGTGTCCAGAATCGACCAACTTTGGATCGATGTCACCCTGGATTGATGATGCAAGACATCATTAACCAGACGAACCCGAAGATTCTTCAAAAAAGGGTGACACTTTCATTATCCCATTCAAAAGGGAAAAATGATTACGAGATCATATCCATTCACATGGACATTGACTCTCCTTACTTCCTCAAACGAATTTAAGATGATATACTATCATTAGAAGAATGAGATCTTTAGGCCTCTTGAGAGTATTTGAGGGATAAAAGTGGACTCATACACTCCCTACATATGGCTGATGATGTACCTTAGAGTACTCATCCATATATCCTCTTAAAATGGTCATAATCAAAACCTTGTTATCCAACCGCGGTCCAGATTATTATTAATCACAACGGACATATTACCTTACTGGGATATTGGTTGGGCTTTTACTTACCCTCATACCACCCTCAAGAATGCCGCAGTGGAACTTATTCATCGGGATTAACCATCCTGGATGAATATATTCCGAGATCCCTAAACAGGGGAGGCATTACTGCACATCTTATAAATCGTGCCTTGACGGGTTCATATCCCCAGTTCTATGCTCACTTCGTTGAAGTCGAGCTTATTGCGAATTTTTTTGGATAATACTGGGAATCAATTAGATTTAACAACTGGAAGAAAATTGAACACCCTGAAGTTTTGTGTTCACACCCTGAAATGGGTTATATGTAAATCATTAAAATGATTTAAACGGATTAATTATCCATTAAAAATCCAGTTGTAGGTGACCATGCGGGAACATGCAATTACAATGAAAACCATCAAAACGCCTCCTTAGAACCTATTTATATGAGCCTGATCACCTCGTATAAACAGTTTCCGAGAACCCCTAAAGGGGAAGCGTTTAGAGCACATCTTATCGATGGTGCCATGATGAGTATACATCCCCATATCACCACTATGGACCATCAGAACACAGAACTATTTATCGGAAGTAATTACCACAGATAAATAGATTCTGAGCACTCTGAACAGGGGAAGCATTCAAAATCACTTCTCCTAAGACGTGCAATGATGTGCCATCTTTTAAAGACTTGATGGGATCCTGAAGATCCTTCATAACTTTAATTCCCCAGCATTAGGTTCAATAAAAATATTATAATCATCCATGAGCCTGAAGCGAAATTTGACCATTTAAAACATTTATACCTATGATCTGATTATCATGAATAGTGATGAGATCCTGAAGATCCACACTTATAAAAATGTTAAACAGTTATCAGACATAGCTACTGACAATATAAATATCGTCAAGTTCACACATTCCTGCTACTAAAAATCCAGCTAGGATTGACATACCAAATATAATAGATGCAATCCACCAGTAGCAGAAGTGGATATCCTCAATGGATGAGAGGACATACCACGATGCTCCAAAGCGAGAAATAACTCCTGGAGACCCTAAAACAGTACCACCAGAGGAAAGTGAGCTCATCTCCATATCCTCTCCCTTTCCAGAACCTCCAAAAGAGATGAATCTGGAATAAATTGAATAAAGTACGTACATGGAGAGGTATTTAGATAAAACACACTCGTCGACAATTACTCACATTTCATTTTGCCATAGATATCGTTCCCAATATTTTAGGCTATGTTGCTATGGATGATGTGACAACATACCCTTACGAATTATCATCCTGAAGATGAAACTATCATCCTGAAGATGAAACCATCATCCTGAAGATGAATAATCATCCTGGAGATGAATTATCATCCTGAAGATGAAACCACCATCCTGAAAATGAAACTATCATCCAGAAGATAAAACCATCATCCAGAAGATGAATAATCATCCAGCAGATGAATTATCATCCAGAAGATGAAATTATCATCCGGTTGATAAAGAAACATAGATAATCGCAATCCACTAATACACCTACTGGTTGTATGGATGCACATTAAGACCCCTTCCATTCGCTAGAAGAGGGGAAGGATATCCTAGGTCCTGAAGTGCCTTACTCAAGTGTCTTTTGTACACTCCTTTATCTGGTTAACTGTACGCGACTTTAGAAAGCATTGGCAGTAAACCCCTTTAATCAGATACAGTGCAGTGCCTGTAGCTCACCACTGGACCAGAGATATGTAGCTTCTGCGCTATCTCCAAGGGTTAAGGATCACTCAACATGTTAAATGTATTTGCAGATACAGGTTACAGATCATCGCGATGACTACAACAAAGGAACGACCAACTCCTGGAAACCAGCAAAGCATGCTTCCAAGAAACATCAATCCCACCATCCCGAGAGGCTCATCAATCCAAGAAGAAAATCATAAGTATGCACAGCCCGGTCCTGCAGTACCTCGCAGACACAGTGACGACTGGGTCAAAGACGTGGTGCTACCTACCGAATCTGCAGACCACTCCTCTTCAGAAGAGCTCCCTCAGATTCAGTAGCTACCATAGATGAGCGATACTTGTATTGATGAGCGATGTCTTGTATAGATGAGCGATGCCCTGCACTTTGTACTTATTATCGGTACACTGTAAGAGATTGATGTATAGTTGCCTAGGAGATATGCAAGCTTGCAGCTTGTACAGATCAGGGTAAGTCAAATGTAGTGGTGTACTCTTTTCCCTTGGCTATTGGTTTTTCCCACTGGGTTTTCCATAGCTAAAGGTTTTAACGAGGCAACCTCATTGACTCTGGATCCAGAAGTATCCACCCCTAAATACTTCCACTAAGCAGGGGAAGTAATAGAAAACTGTACTCTTTTTCCTTGACTATTGGTTTTTCCCACTGGGTTTTCCATAGCTAAAGGTTTTAACGAGGCATTTACCCCTAATTTAGGATCCAAAAGTATCCACCTCTGATGATATCCATCGATCAGGGGAAGTTATAGAGACTTGTACTCTTTTCCCTTAGCCAATGGTTTTCCCGCTGAGTTTTCCATGGAAAAGGTTTTAACGAGGCAAGAACTCTTAACTTAGGATCCAGAAGTATCCATACCCCCATAGTCAGATAAGGTTTTAACGAGGCAAGAACTCTTAACTTAGGATCCAGAGTATCCATACCCCCATAGTCAGATAAGCTCTATGAACTCTTAACTTAAGATGCTTTATTTGAGGCGAGGACGATCCAGGTGAAAGGACGAGAACGACCCTAATGAGGTATCAGTTATAAGCCGAAGGACCACCCCCTCGCAACTGATCGACCTTCATTTAAGGCGTCAGCTGTAAGCCGAAGGGGCCACCCCCTCACAACTGAACGACCTTCATTTAAGGCGTCAGCCGTAAGCCGAAGGGGATACCCGCTTGCAAGTGAATGACCTTCATTCAAGGCGTCAGCCGTAAGCCGAAGGGGCCACCCCCTCGCAACAGAACGGCCTTCATTTACGTCGTCGGTCGTAAGACAAAGGGGTTATGCCCCTCGCTATCGAACGACCTTAATTTTAGGCATCAGCCGTAAGCCGAAGGGGCCACCCCTCGTAACTGAACGACCTTCATTCAAGGCATCAACCGTAAGCCGAAGGGCTACCCCCTTGCAACTGAACGACCTTCATTTACATTGTCAGTCGTAAGACAAAGGGGTTATGCCTCTCGCTACCAAACGACCTTCATTTAAGGCGTCAGTTGTAAGCCGAAGGGGCCACCCCCTCGCAACTGAACGACCTTCATTCAAGGCATCAGCCATAAGCCGAAGGGGCCACCCCCTCACAACTGAATGGCCTTCATTCAAGGCGTCAGCAATAAGCCAAAGGGGCCACCCCCTCGCAACTGAACGACCTTCATTTATGTTGTCGGTTGTAAGATGAAGGGGTTACACCCCCTCTCTACCGAATGACCTTTATTTAAGGCGTCAGCCATAAGCCGAAGGGGCCACCCCCTCGCAACTGAAGGACCTTCATTTAAGGCGTTGGCCGTAAGTCGAAGGAACCACCCCCTCACAACTGAACGACCTTCATTTACGTCGTCAGTCGTAAGCCGTGTTGGATCTTGATCTAAGCCTAGATGAGGGGGGGGGTAATAGGCTAATAAAAATTCTTGTGCAACCCATGAGCAATCATACGCAGTTATAGCAGATTCAGAGTAAATAAAAAGCAATCACAGATGCACAGCAGATTTACCCTGGTTCGGTCGTCACCACGACATATGTCCAGCCCCCAAAGCAAATACTAGATTAATAATGTAACATGTACAACCTTAATATCTAGAGAACCCATGTCTCTACACTCACCAGGCTCTCAGTACACCACTCACTGTGTTCAACAAAATTAATCCTAGTATAAGCTTTCTATTGGCTAGTCCCAACTAGCCAAGTCTCTCTTGTCTAGCACCCACTAGACAATACCCCAAAACATATATCAATAGTAAAGTTTTTCTTACAAAGATCGCTACTACTACACAAATATAATAATAAAGAGTTTAGAGAATCTCAGTTAGTGTAGCGGCAGTCGTCTTTGTCAATCAGCTCAGGTCAGATCGTATCGGACAGGATGTAGTCGCCAACGTCACGTCCTCGCCTCTGGAAATTACGGCCTAGGATGAAGTTGCGCAATGTATGAACTCCCCTTGTTGTGTAATATGGCTCTCCTTCTAGGTTGTGCAATGTGTGAAGTTGATGGCTTGGAGTCCCTTGCTCTTGGAGTTGGAAACTTGATCCTTGCTACTTGCACAACAAAGAGATGCTCCTCCCTTTGATGTTGCGGCCTAGGAATAGGACCAATAACTTGCGGCCTATGTGACTTTGCTTGGAGAGGATGTTGCGGCTAAGAGCTCTTGGAGATGATTTGAAAGTTTTGGCCTTGGATGTGTAACTTGCGCAAGGAGTATGGCAATTGGAGCTCTTAGCAATGGAAGGAGGAGGTTGCACAAGTTTTCGTTGGCAAGGGGGAAGAGGAGCTCTTTGGCTTGGCTTTGAAGATGCTTGCAATGGGGAAGATAATAAATGGAGCTTTGTGCAAGGAGATGAGGCAATGGAGTTTTTGCTCTTGGGTTCAAGCTTACGGCCAAAGAGATGATGTATGGCTTCTTGCGCAATATGGATGTCTCCTTGCAAGGTTGCGGCCAAGGGCTTTCCTCTAGGTTTTTGGCCGAATTTCTTTGGTTGCCTCTCTCTCAAAATCTCTCTCTTTGAGTATGTGTTTATATAGGAGACGATGGGATATGATAGAATCAATTAGAATCCCATAATTGATGGAGGTTGAAGGAATCCTAATTTGATTAGGATTTGAATGAATCTCTTTGGATATGGAGTTTGAATATGGATGGCTATGTAATTGAATTTGAGTAGCTAAAGGATTTGAATTGGATCTCATTTAATCACCTTTGATTTGCATGAGATTCTCCATATCTCTCCATCTTTGACCAAGTCTTCAATTTGCATGGCATTAGGATTTGAATGTTGCAACTATTGATTTGAATCAATTCAAATATGGATTTGAATTGATTTTTTCCTTATCTCCCCATCTTTGACTTAGTCTAATTTTTGTAGCCATTATCTCCATCTTTGACTTAGTCCACTTGGCTAATGCATGGTACATTCTCTATCACTTTTACTTAGTTTCCCTTTGTGTATTTGCGAGAGTGCCATTCCTGAAAACACTTAGCACACACATTAAATTGTTCACACACGTTTGTTATCATCAAATACGAAGTCATCGATCGTTGTATCCAACTACACGTTGTATCCAACAAGACGATGTGCTAGCACCCTCGCAACTGAACGAATCTAGTTAGTCGTCGGTAGTAAGACGAAGGGGCCGTACCCCTCGCAACCGAACGACTCTCCTCGTCATCATTCATAAGCCAATGGGATAGCACCCTCGCAACTGAACGGCTCTACTTAGTCATTGACCGTAAGACAAAGGGGCTGTAACCCTCGCAACCGAACGACTCTCTTTATCGTCAGTCATAAGCCGATGGGCTAGCACCCTCGCAACTGAACGGCTCTACTTAGACATCGGCCGTAAGACGAAGGGGCTGTACCCATCGCAACCGAATGACTCCCCTCATCGTCAGTTGTAAGTCGATGGGCTAGCACCCTAGCAACTAAACGACTCTACTTAGTCGTCGGCCGTATGACCAAGGGGCCGTACCCCTCGCAACTGAACGACTCTACTTAGTCGTCGGTCGTAAGACGAAGGGGCCGTACCCCTTGCAACCGAACGACTCTCCTCATCGTCAATCATATGCCGATGGGCTAGCACCCTTACAACTGAACATCCCTACTTAGTTATCGATCATAAGACGAAGGGGCCGTACCCCTCGCAACCGAACGACTCTCCTCATCGTCAGTCGTAAACCGATGGGCTAGCACCCTCGCAACTGAATGGCTCTACTTAGACGTCAGCCATAAGACGAAGGGACCGTACCCCTCGCAACCGAATGACTCCCATCGTCGTTAGTCGTAAGCCGATGGGCTAGCACCCTCACAACTGAACGACTCTACTTAGTCGTCGGCCGTAAGACGAAGGGGCCGTACCCCTCGCAACCGAACGACTCTCCGTGTCGTTAGTCGTAAACCGATGGGCTAGCAACCTCGCAACTAAACGACTCTACTTAGTCGTCGGTCGTAAGACGAAGGGGCCGTACCCCTCGCAACCGAACGACTCTCCTCGTCGTCAGTCATAAGCGGATAGGCTAGCACCCTCGCAACTGAACGGCTCTACTTAGTCGTCGATTGTAAGACGAAGGGGCCGTACCCCTCACAACCGAATGACTCTCCTCGTCGTCAGTCATAAGCCAATGGGCTAGCAACCTCACAACTGAATGACTCTACTTAGACATCGGTCGTAAGACGAAGGGGCCATACCCCTCACAACCGAACGACTCTCCTTATTATCAGCCGTAAGACGAAGGAGCCGTACCCCACGCAACCGAACGACTCTTATTGTCGTCAGTCGTACGCCGATGGAACCAACCCCTCACCACTGAACGACACAACTTTCGTCATCGACCGTAAGCCGAAGGGGCAACCTCCTCGCCACCGAATGACATTTCTTCACTGACTGGTTCAAAATGTTGCAATGATATTTCCAAGTATAGGAAGTCGGTCAAGTAGTAATCCTGGTCAGTCCAGGGTCGTATTCCTCAGGGAAAAACTAATCTACAAATTTTACAATCTGAAATTAAGTGTGAAAACTATTTGGTGAAATATAAACCACCTTTTGAAGCTGAATTTTTTTTATGTTTTGATTTGAGGTAAAAAGTGTACTAAAATTTACGAAAGTAAATGACGTAAAAAACGATACGGTAAAAGTGTGTGTGTTGTGTTTTCGTTAGTGTTGTAGGATATCATGCTTAATCATTCTCCATGGATAACTCAATTCCATCATCCATGCCAACGTATGTGGATCGGATGATTTAACTTTAAAAGAACGGTGATTTTATAGCAAATTACATTAACGTTGAATCGGTCGTTTTTCTAAACAATAAAGTATAACTAGATGAACCTTGCGGTTCATCACCCTCCTTGGGCCCCTCTATGGGTTTGTGCATGTAGACGATGTCTCGCGGTATGTCATCCTAAGTGGATTCCTCTCGGATAGTGCATAATTAATTAAGATAGCAAAAAAACGACATATTTAACGTTTTCGATTAATACAAGTGATATGAAGACATGATACATGAAACCAATCAATACTAACTATTACACAACACACTCACAAGATTTTTAGCCACTCATGGTAACAAAAACAACAAATATTATTGATAAGAACATGATTTTAAAACAAACTTTAATACAAAACTAATTAAAACATAGAAAAATGGAGAGTTTTCACCCAAAACGATGCCAAACCATCTTCAAATCTTTCCCACAGTTACTCTAGCTCCTATGGAGTTTCGGGGAGAAGCCCTCAACTCAAATTTTGCTCAAAACTGAGCTTGGATGATCAAGTTATGCTCAAAACCCCCTTAAATAGGCTTTAAAATGCCTATTGGGCTAGCGGGTTGTGGGTTGCGGAACCCGCAACTCGGCCAGCTGTTCAAAAAGGTGGGCGTCGGGTCGGCAATGGCGGGCGACTGCCCACTTTGACTGGCTGGCGGCCGCCCGCTTTGACTGGCGGGCTGTCGCCCGCCAGCATTATAAAGCCACCCGCGTTGCGGGCGGCAACTTCCGCCCGCAACACGGGCGGAAGCTGACGCCAGCTGGCGTCAGCGATTTATTTTTTTTAAATTGTTTTTCTTTTTTTAAGACCCATTCTTGGCCTTTTAATTCCCAATAAGTGCATCCGACGTCCGAAAAATATGGAAAAATAGCCGTTGGATTCGGAAAATTGCAAGCTTCATCTCAAAATATAAATGAGACAAAATTAGGCCATAAAATGGTATTTTGCGCATAAACAAGCGATATACTCTAATATTAAATGATATTACAAAAATACACATATTAAAGACCAATTAGACATTATATATGCACAAAATACAGTCAAATGAGGGGTAATAAACGTAATATTCTCCCAAAATCACTCCCCCAACTAGCTTTTTGCTAGTCTCTTAGCAAAATAAGCGAGTATTCCAAAAATATGTTATACACCCCATATAAGCTTAAAATGAATTAAGAATAATATTACCCAACAAAGTTCAATAACTATCATGGGTTTTCATGGACTAATGCAAAAATTCACGATTTTATCTCAATCCACACATATTCAATATCACACAAATGCAATTTTTTAATCAATTAGGTAATCAAGTGTCCTAGCTTGTAAATTTTCTAGGATTAGGCCATCACAACACCCAAATCATAAGATTATGATCTTGAATCCACTCAAAATATCTCTGTTAGTTCTTGGGTTCAAGACTAACATTGTTTTGATGATGATTAATACATTATGTTAGTGTGCTAATCAATCTTATGTTTTAGTCTCAGTTTATCTTATGATTATATGTTGATGAGACAAAGCATAATGCTTGGAGGATATTTCAAGGGATATCTTAAAGACCTCCAAGAGTGATGGAGTGCTCAAGCTTGGATGAAGTCATGAAGATCATCTAATGAAGCCAAAGCTTGGAGCATGATGATGAATGGACATCTCGAGGAGCAATGCCAAAGCTTGGAGCTTGATGAAGGGAAGCTCATCAAGGGGTGCCAAAGCTTGGAGATGATTTGGGAGCATCAATGTATCATGAGCTTGAAGACTTAGATTCTAGGAGATGCAATTTGTAATCCATGTAATTTCAATTACTTGCATTTCTCTTTTTGAGTCTAGGATTATTGTAATGCGGTGATAGATGGTCATACTCTCATGTATATGCATATAACCATCTTTGTGAGCCTTAGGTTTATCATAGAATCCAACCCAATAGGTTCATCTTGCCCAAAGACTCAATTGGAGTCTCTGGCTCTCCAACAGTTGCCTGATGAAGGTTTTACAGTCGACTGGGTGATTCCAGTCACCTGTCGAGCCTTCTACAGTCGACTGTGGTGCACAGCTCAAGTCAACTTTTTTATTGACTCTTCTTGAGCTTTTCGCATCAGTCGACTGATGTTCAATTTACAGTCGCCTGTGTTTCTACAGTCGCCGGTGAATTGGTCGACAGTCGACTGTGCGCTTCTTGCATTTTCTGGCTTCATCCCAATTTGCAAGACAGTCAACTGATGAAGTATTTATAGTCGCCTGTGAAATGGTCTTCAGTCGTCTGAAAGGCGTAAGTACGAAAGTTGCAGCTCTCTCTGTTTTATTTCCATCCCTGCAGCAGTCGCCTGATGAAGGATATACATTCGACTGTCTGTTATACAGTCGCATGTGTAGTCTTCTACAGTCGACTGTCCTGGCTCAGATTATAGCCGTTGGGATTTTTCTAGCTGTTGAACAGTCGACTGTCATTAGTTCATCAGTCGACTGTCTGTGCCGTAAACTGCAAAAATCTAGCAGTTGCAGATTTCTTCCCTATGGGTTTCTGGCTGGTTTTATGGGCTATTCATGGCTTCCTATATATAGGAGTTGGCTTAGTTCATTTAGGACTCTTGGTTAATATTGAATATCTTTGTGAATCAATAGCCACTCCTAATCTCTCCCATTCCCTCATTAGATCTTCAATCTTATGCTATAGCATCTAAGCTCTAGGGAATTTCTCCAAGGGATTTCAATCTCATTCCTTTTCTTGGAGAATATCTTTCTTCTCTTTATTTTATACACTCAAGTGAGAAGTGTTTGGATTCATTCCTAGAAGAGAGAAAGATCATCAAGTGCAATCAAAGCCTCATCCCAAGCACTTGAGTTTCACTTGCATGCCTTCTTATTCACATTGGTAAGATCATATCAAGGCATAGGTAAGTGTTATTTCGTTTCACCTTTGTGATACCCCTAATTCTCTTTATGGGAATTAGTTACTCTCTTTGTGAAAGTTTGGTTTTTTCTGTATGAAAGAATAAATCCTCTGTGTGAGGTATCTCTGTGTGAGATTGTATTCACTTCTCTGTGTGAGAATTATAGTGAATATTGGTGTGGCTGGATGTACCCAAATTTTTGGGAATCAGGATAAAATCTTTGTGTTTGCGTTTGTTGTTGTTGAGCATACTTTTTAATTTCCGCTGCTTATTGTGCTTTAATTTCAGCAACTTTTAATTAAGCACTTTGCTTGCCATTACACTATTTACCCCCCTCTAGTGTGCGTGTAGCCCCGCAGGATCCCTTACAATCTCATCTCTTTTTTCTTTTTCTCCTTTTTCTTCTTTTTTTCTCTTTTTTAAATTACATTTTAGAGCAATCCATGTAACGAGCGTTAGGTCAATGACTCCCAAACCAGACGGTTTTAGGGCATTAGGTTTTGAAAAACCCCTCAGACTTAATAACTCGGAATCTCTAAAGATTATTATGCATTCTCCCATACTTCATTTTTCAACGCGAATCCACAATGCTTCCTGAGGCACGAGGACCCGGCTACTAAATGGGAGCTAGAAGAACTGTGCATTTTATTCATTTGTACTCTTTTTTTGGTTTTTTTTGACATGAGACATGTTTGAGTAAAATTCTCCATCACTTACTAAGCAGCAAGCTTGTGTATGTGGTTGGCCATTATCCTATGAATTTATAATCTTCTTCACATAATTACCAATTCATAAACGCATACGTGACATGAAATTGCCTAAACCAAACAATAGTTTCATGAGATTACAATTGCGGATACATGCACTAATTTACATGAAAGTCATGATAATTTAAAATTCTATGCAGGGGTAAAACATTCTTAATCTATTTTACAATAATGAATATAAGTGTTCAATTAAAGACAATGGAATTTCCACTTCAAAGGGCTATAAAGATGGTTTTGGTGAGAAACACAGCTTCCTTATTATATTATTCAAACATATGCAAACTATTATTTTTTTTATTTTTTATTTTTTATTTTTGCAAACTTGTAAATGCAAACAAACAACATTTTTAAATGCAAACTATATATATTGTTTATGCAAAACAAATATGATATATTGTTTACTACTTCCTCCCCCCAACTTAAAATGAACATTGTCCTCAATGTTTAAAGGGTAGTAGAATAACATATGGAGATCAAAATATGTGAATGCATAAACAAATAACTTCCCTTTCAAATATATATAACGACGTATAAGGGTAAAAAGGAAGAGATCACCGTAGCCTCCCAAATGGAGGATCACAGATATCTATCGGTGGAGGAATTTTTTCCAAAATCTCCTTGCATATATCCTCCGTTAGTGCTCGAGATAGAGATGCCAAAGGCAATTGTGTAAAAGTTGGCATCCAATAAGGCTAGGCGTCGCGTATGGTGAAGGTATTGTCTACATCACAAAAGGAGGATCCAGAATCTCTAGCGAAGGTGACATCTGCTTGATCAACTCCGTGCGCACTTCAGCCATCTGCTGCAAAGCTAGGCCTCCACCAGCCTCCTTGAATTCCAGCAATGCAACTCCCAGCATCTTCGTGTCTTTTGGAAGACGAGCTGCATCAATCCAAGCATTATCCTCATGCCTTGCAGCAAAAGCGTTCCATAACGGGTCGTTATAATAAATAAAAGAGTTTAAATTCAAATGACGACACTATGAATCTATCATATATGCGATTGAAATTTGTGATTCAGAAATGTAGGACATGAAATTGTGGAAACTTCTCTGATATGTGTCGCTACGCACGGGGTGATACTCTGCCTCAGGAGGATGAGGAAGTGTCTTCAGAAGTGGATCTGGAGGGTAAAACAGCGCTACCTCAGTGTGGACCATCTCGCAATCTCTATAAATCGCATCTTGTGGTGAAGGAAGTGGGAACTGCTGCACTGAAGTAGGAAGAAGGTATGGCTCAGGCTCCATCTTCGTCTGTAAGCTCGCTCCCTCGCACATATCCTCCTCCTCATCATCAAAGTAGATTCCTTCATGGTCAACACGCACCACGTCATCCATTTCCTCTTGCTCCTCAAGATATGGTCGTTCAACTTCTTTCATTTGGCTCCATTGCACCCCATCAATATATTCTTCAAGTTAATCCAGAGGGTCGCATTGGAATGAGCCCACAGACGGAACCTCAAGCCGACCGTGGACCTGTTGGAGTGCAACCTCATTATCAGCTAGATCATTCAAGTACCAAAATGCTTCCTCGGTCGAATAAGCAAAGAATTCCCTATTGCAACTCATTTGCACAAAATCCCGCACAGAAGGCAGTAATCCAGTGTAGAAGATTTGTAGGAGATGATCACCGTGGAAGCTGTGGTGTGGACATGCAAGCATCAAATCATTGAACCTGTACCAAGCTTGTAGTATGCTTCCTCATCGGTTTGAGCAAAACTCACTATATGATGCTTTGTGGCCTGCCGCCTCTGTAGCTGCTCAAAGAAAATAGGAAAAAATACTCGAAGAAATTCAGCCTGAAACGACAAACAAGTAGAATCTGAGTCAAGAGTCAATGTTTCAAACCAATGCTTAGCAAAATCTCTCAAAGAATATGGGGAGTATCTAAGAAATAAGTCATCAATGCATGCATTCCCACCGAATAAAGTGCGTCATATCATTTCATACTTTTGTAAATGTAAATATGGGTTCTCCTCCTCCACACTATGGAAAACTGGTAGGATTTGAATCAACCCCGTAATAAAGTCCGAAACGATTACATCACTATCAATATCACGATCCATTAAATTTTTTTTGTTTATATAAAGAAAATTAAAAATATAAAGAAAATTAAAAATATAAAAAAAACAATCTGACTTAAAAATGTAAAAGAAAGAAATTTTAAATCACACACTCAAGATGGGACACTCTAACCAAACATCCAAAATCAATAATAAAAACTAGTTATAGAAAACGTAACATAAAAAATGAATAACAAAAAAAAGAAAAAAAATTGAAAATATGGATATACAAAGAATATATACACAAAAAGTGGACAAATCTCACCAAAATTTCGAAGCTAATTAGAAATCGTGAAAATTATAGACCGTTGTCCCCGGCAACGGCGCCAAAAACTTGTCTGGTTCAAAATGTTGCAGTGATATTCTCAAGTATATGAAGTTGGTCAAGTAGTAATCCTGGTGAGTTCAGGGTCGTATTCCTCAGGGACAAGCTAATCTACAAATTTTACAATCTGAAATTAAGCATGAAAACTATTTGGTGAAATATAAACCACCCCTTGAAGGTGAATTTTTGTTTAAGTTTTGATTTGAGGTAAAAAGTGTACTAAAATTTACGAAAGTAAATGACGTAAAAAACCGATACGGTAAAAGTGTGTGTGTTGTGTTTTCGTTAGTGTTGTAGGATATCATGCTTAATCATTCTCCATGGATAACTCAATTCCCTCATCCATGTCAAGGTATGTGGATCGGATGATTTAACTTTAAAACAACGGTGATTTTATAGCAAATTACATTAACGTTGAATCGGTTGCTTTTCTATACAATAAAGTATAACTAGATGAACCTCGCGGTTCATCACCCTCCTTGGGCCCCCCTCTACGGGTTTGTGTACGTAAACGATGCCTCACGGCATGTCATCCTAAGCAGATTCCTCTCGGATAGCGCATAATCAATGAAGATAGCAAAAAACGACATAGTCAATGTTTTCGATTAATACAAGCGCTATGAAGACATGATACATGAAACCAATCAACACTAACTATTACACAACACACTCACAAGATTTTCAATCACTCATGGTAACAAAAACAACAAATATTATTGATAAGAACATGATTTTAATACAAACTCTTATACAAAACTAATTAAAACATACAAAAGTGAAGAGTTTTTACCCAAAACAATGCCAAAACATCTTCAAATCTTTCCCACAGCTGTTCTAGCTCCTCTGGAGTTTGGGGGAGAAGCCCCCAACTCAAATTTCGCTCAAAACCGAGCTTGGATGATCAAGTTATGCTCAAAACCTCCATAAATTGGCTTTAAAATGTCTATTGGGCTTGCAGGTTGCAGGTTGCAGAACCTGCAACCTGGCCATCTGTTTAAAAAGGCAGGCGGCGAGTCGACAATGGTGGGTGCTGCCCGCTTAGTCAAGGTAGTCGGTTGCCCGCTTTGACAGGCAAGCTGTCGCCCGCCAGCATTATAAAGCCGCATGCGTTGCGTGCGGCAACTTTCGCCCGCAACGCGGGAGGAAGCTGATGCCAGCTGGCGTCAGTGATTTATTTATTTTTAATTTTTTCTTTTTTTAAAACCCATTCTTGGCCTTTTAATTCCTAGAAATTACATCTGACGTCCGAAAATATGGAAAATAGCCGTTGGATTCGAAAAATTGCAAGCTTCATCTGAAAAATATAAATGAGACAAAATTAGGCCATAAAATGGTATTTTGCGCATAAACAAGCGATATGCTCTAATATTAAATGATATTACAAAAATACACATATTAAAGACCAATTAGACATTATATATGCGCAAAATACAGTCAAATGAGGGGTAATAAACGTAATATTCTCCCAAAATCATTCACCCGACTGATCGACTAAAGTTTATTCTTTCTCTCGATTGAATATATCAATCGACCTCAACCTTCACAATCGGTTGAACTCTGATGATGGGGGCCATTGTTGAATACATGGGCCCAGCCCATTAAGCAAGTAGATAAATTCTACCGGCTGGACATAGACGGTCCATGGCCCATAACGTTTTGGTTGAATGAGCCAACCCAACCTCCCTCATAACCCATTACTCTTGGGTTTGACAAAGTCAAATCTCCTCATTAAATGACCCATTTTCATAACCTTAATTAGAGGAATGAATGGCCAAAATAAATGGAGGGGAGTTACACCTTTTGGGGACTAATTCAAAGCCCACTAATGGGGCAATTAGTTGTCATCTAATGTGGGAGGAAGTTACAAGGCAAAAGGAGAGAGAATAAATATCTCTAGAAAGAAGGAGAAGAGGGCCAGATCTACATCAAAGGCTAAGTACCATACACCACAATACTTTTCATCTCCTTTCCTAATATCTCCCATATCATCTTGCTCTATATGTTTTCCACCATTGGAGACTAATTTGAGCGTCGGAGGGGAATCAGTCGGGCCCCCAAACCCGACTCCCTAACGATCCTCTCATGTTGCAGGATTATGGAGATATAGCGAAGCTAGGGAAACATCCATCCATGGAGTCCGATTATAGCTCATCTCGACCGGGAGATGCTCGGTCGCGGGTTCCAATTCAATAGCTGACGAGGCTCCACCACCGCAAGGGGCCTTCTTTAGCCCAATCTACCGTTGACATCATTTTTGGCATCAACAGGACTGCATCTCTTTTTTTCAGTTGAAGGAGTTGGCCCAGGTATATGAGATGCTGA